>BHFT01000555.1:0-33524 GCA_004320025.1 Laticauda laticaudata | reverse complement strand
TGAGCCATGTTTCACAGACAAATATGATGTCAAATTTAGCCATATTTAGTAAGAGGAGAAATTCAGGTATTTTATTAACAAGGCTTCTTGCATTGAATAGCTTGCATTTAAGGCCAGCAGTAGTTGGAATTAAGGTAGTTAGGGGTGTGCGTGCCTAAAAACAATGATTTTGTTTCCGTGTCCTGCTCTTGAATGTTGTTGTGTGGAGTATTAATTATTTAAAAATGTTTACTGTATAAACATTCTGCTGATTATTTCATCCTGTGTTTTCATTAAACAGCAGGGCATAAGAGTTCATAATTTTTTTTCTTTCTTTACAGAGCGTGTGTCATCTTGGGTGTGATATTTCTTCTGTCTGCTTTATGTATAGTGATCAAAGCAATCCATGACCTTGCAACTAAGTTGCTGCCAGAAGTGGTAAGATCTTTTTTTTAAAAAAAATCCTACATTTCAATGTTTCAATAAGAAAGGTTGTTATGCGTCTGCATTTGCTCTTTTGTAACTTTGCATGGAGTTGTATAAAAATTGCAAGGTTATGTTTTATAGTGCCACACAGTGTGATGTCAATTTTATCTTTATTATTTCCTTTTGTATTAACATACCAAATCCATTCACTTCTAGAAATCAGAAATTCCAGAAAATGTGCTATGGCCAAAAGTGGGACTAGGAGTAGTTAGCATTGAGGAAATGTTAAAAAGTTGGAATTTGCTCAGATTTCCTGAGTTGTAATCTGCAGTGTACAGCTGAGGAAATTTTGTAATGGTACAGTACAAGGTTATTTAGAATAGTTGCAACAATAGGAAATAAGTGGTGCTCTTGTGCCTAAGATTCGAGAGTACTCTAGAACAGGGGTCTTCAACCTTGGCAACTTTAGGACTTGTGGACTTCAACTCCCAGAATTCCTCAGCTAGCTGGCTGAGGAATTCTGGGAATTGAGGTCCACAAGTCTTAAAGTTCCAGGGTTGGAGACCCCTGCTCTAGAAGCTATTTACTGTAGCTAAATGTTGTTGAAGAAGTACTGTTTTCTTGAGGTTCTACAGACTTGTTCAAAGTGAAATTTTATTTTATTCTCTAAAATCCCATTTTATGTAGAATCAAGATTGCACTTATTATTATTATTATTATTCATCACATATTTAGGCTAGATTTGGCATTTTTATTGATCTATTGAGTCCTTCCCAAGGACCTGAGATAGCCAGGTGTTGCTGTTTGATGGTATTAAAGGTATTGTTGCAAGATATAAACTGTTCCAAGTAAAGCTGCTTTTTGCAATTGACTAGTTGTGATTTTGTTCAGTGTTATTATCATCAGATTTAGATTTGATATCCTGCATTTTTTATATGTAACTCATGATGGTGATCATACCTAATAGTCCTGTCTATTTCCTTCATAACAAGAATCCTACGAGGGGGGTTGGGATGAGAAGAGTGACTGGCCAAAGTTGATCAGCTAGCTTTTGTGCTCAAAGGAAGCCTAAAATTTCCAGGTTTATATATGGATTATTTACATACTATTGTCTAAGAATTATGTCTAGAAGAAAATCAACTACATTCCCTGTAATAATGACACAAGGGAGCTTAGCTTGATAGATTTCTTAACTATCTTTCTTTGTAGAATTATTTTACAAAGCTTGGTATGAAATTTTAACAGCCTGACTCTCATTTTCAATCATGTGGCTTTGGCACAAACTTTCTAATACAAAATGTTCTTCATGTTCATTTAACTCATTGGGCAGAGCAAAGTAATAATGGAACTATGATTTAAGGATGTCATGGTTTGTTCAGTTTTAATGTATTTATAATTCATATTTTTAAGGCCACACAATCCATACTTAAGCAAACCTAGTGCCTAGCATGTCAAGAGAACCCAATCATTGGCTGTATCGGCATTTGCCCTGCTGCACTAGACTTGCCTCTTACAGGTAGTCATTGACTTAAAACCAATCATTTAGAGACTGTTCAAGTTACAATGGCATTGGAAAAAATGACCTATAATTTTTTTTTTTACACAATTGTTGCAGCATCCCCTTGATCACAGGATCAAAATTCAGGTGCTTGGCAACTGAATAACAGGGTTAGATGGTATTCTAACTTGGTCTTCTAGTCCAGCTCCTTGCTCAGGCAGGAAACACTATACTATTTCAGACAAATGATTGTCCAATCTCTTCTTAAAAACTTCTGGAGGCAAGTTGCTCCACTGATTAATTGTTCTAATTGTCAGGAAATTTCTCCTTGATTTTAGATTGCTCCTGTCCTTGATTAATTTCCATCTATTGCTTCTTGTCCTGCCTTCTGGTGCTTTGCAGAACAGGTTGACTCCCTCTTTTTTGTGGGAACCGTGTAGATATTGAAACACTACTATCATGTTATCTCATGTCACTGGCTTGTATTAATGAAGGTTGCTGTCTCCCAGGGTGATATGATCATTTTTTGTGATCCTCTGACAAGCAAAGTCTCAATGGGGAAGCCAGATTCACTTAACATAATGCTAACTTAACAAGTATAGAGATTCACTTAGCAACTTCAGCCAGAAAGTTGTAAAATGGGGCAAAATTCACTTTAATAACTGTCTTACTTAGCAATGGAAATTTTGGGCTCAATTCTGATTGTAAATTGAGGACTACCTGCATTAATAGGTAAACAGGTTGAGAAAGGAATGGAAGAGACACTCCTAAATCCTAGACTTCCCTTCCAGTGAAACTTCTCTGAAGCTTGTTCAGCTACAAGAGTAGACTTGCTTTACTTAGCTTCACAAAAATCTCTGTAAGAAAATCAACCGTAAAAGAATGAAAAAAAAGACTCTTTGAGATATACTGTTGAGAATTCCAGCCATTTCTTTCAAAATGCATT
This sequence comes from Laticauda laticaudata, assembly GCA_004320025.1. Taxonomy (NCBI): domain Eukaryota; kingdom Metazoa; phylum Chordata; class Lepidosauria; order Squamata; family Elapidae; genus Laticauda; species Laticauda laticaudata. Next base: position 30,675 of record BHFT01000555.1, on the reverse strand, counting down.
TTGTCAGTTTCCAATTTTGAGTCAAGTCATTCATTGTATGTCTAATGTATTCCAGTATTCTAAGAATATTGAATCACAGTTTGAAATGCTCAGATTAAATGCTTGATTTGACATGATGACTTGCATGTTTTCAAAGCTTCTAGGCAGTAGACCGTATCTCTGCAATTAAAGGCCATTAGAAGAGGCTTGAAAAACAAACTTACTTCTCAAATCTGATTTTTTTAAAGAGTTCAGGTTTGTCTGTCACGTGTATTCTATTTTCCTATATAAAGCAATCTTGATCAGATTTGACAAACACACATAAAGATTCTATGATTTGATTCAAGTTTATAATCTGAGATTCAATGGCAAGCCAATTTGATTTAAACCGTTTTGATATTCAAGATTCTATTTTAAAAGATTTGTCTGTTTGGGCTATAATGGGAAAACTACAAAATTCCTGAAACTGTATTACTTTTGGGGAAAGTTTAGACAACTTTATAATTTCATTGGGAAACCTTTCGGAGTTTTACCACAAGACATTCTTGAAGTCTGTTCCTTTAGGAGGAATGAAAAAAAAGGATAACAAAACAGCCTGTAGGTTATCTGGGTAGCAATTGTAAGATAACAGAACAACAATGCCATAGAAATAGGCAAGTCATACAGAAGGACTTTGGACAAGAAAATAGCCTTGCCATCCCATATCTCCAAAAGCAGTAAAATTTTTGGACAGTAAATATTAGCCTGGCAACCATTCAGTTCACTTTTCCCCAGTTGTGCAGGATTAAACAATTAGCTTTGACTAAATAAGTAATTGTTTGCAATACAAGCAGCATCTGCATATTGCATGCAATTTTAATATGCTTGAATCCTGTTTTCATTTCCGTAGGGAACGAAACAAATCCTATATGTATTTTATCTGCTGCTACAACAAAGAAGAACACATTTATTCAGTAAAAGGCATTTTGATAAGATTATTTATGCATGACATTTACTTACTTACTTACAGGACTTATTTGGCTACCTGTCTCACATGATGACTCCATAAAAAAATATAGCTAAAAAGAAAAGTACCCTTTCAAGAGGAGCTCTCTAACAAATGTCTAAGTCGAGAGAGAATTTTAGCAAATATGAGAGCTTGAGGAAAGAATTGGTCGAGTGCTAAGAATACAAGAATGAAGATAAGCGGGCAGGAGTCTGCAGTTGGGACATTTTGTGCAAGTGGTGTGCTTACCTGATTGTCTGAAATTAATATATTCGTTATATGAATTGTCCTAAGATTTATGGAAAAGCACTTGGGAATAAAATATGATTAAAATGGTCCATTTAAAAAAATACAGTTTTGATCCTTCTTTTTAGTACCAAGTTAAAAGTTCAGAAAGTTAAAAATAATGTAAATACACCAGAGGGGGTACTCAGCAGGTTCTGACCAGTTCTGGAGAACCAGTAGCGGAAATTTTGAGTAGTTTGGAGAATGGCAAATACCACCTCTGATAGGAGATTTTATAGTATCCTTCCCCTTGCCACGCCCACCAAGCCACGCCCACAGAACTGGTAGTAAAAAAAATTGAATCCCATCACTGAAATACACCCCCTCTCCAAAACAAATTCAATCTAAAGTCATATTTCCACTTTTAACTAAATATACAAGTGTTATTCCTCTCAAAACAATCACAGCTGCTTTATGTTGAAGGACCCTTCAGAAGGGCCAGCTCTACACTGCTCCATGAAATATTAATTGGGAAGGAACTATCGTTGTCTCTAGGGACACACTGTTTTAGAGAGCTATTGCCTCATTTGCCATCATATTTCTGAGGTCAACATGCCTCTCAGAGGTGGGAGTTTTGCAGCCCACCTTTTTTCACGGACCTCACACTGAAGTGACAGATTCTACCATCCGCATGCAGTCTCAAAAGATACTCCGTTCATAAGCTAAATAGGATTTTAAAGATAACAATCAGCACCTTGACTGCCAACCAGCAATCAATTTAGTTCCTACACTAGATGTATCACACAGGCAAATCTGGCTTGCTCATTTTGAACCCGTCAAAGCTTCTAAATGATCTTTTAGGGCAGTGTCATATAGAGTAAGTTGAAATTGTCCAAATGTGAAATGACAAGAGGATTGACCTGCCCCTATTCCGAGAATAGCTACAACTAGTGTGCAAAACGGACTCGTGCTCCTGGCCTCCATGCTCTCTGCTTACTTTTCCTGTGACATCCAAGAGAATTCTAAAATATGACTGAGCCTTGGTGATAGAGCATAATCTTATCAAAAGGGAAAGATGGGCTGCCTCCATAGTCATCTTCTAAACCTAGTACTTCGTTACGATTTTAGTCAAGCAGAGATAATTGAAAAACTGTTCTCAATAGTCTCTGAGAAATTCTGAGGACTTGCATAAGACTGAAGGAAGATGCTTCCAAGGAAACTACTTGTGAGAAGGATCTGAGTGTCATTGTCCACTTAAACTAACTCAGCAATGTGATGCAACTGTTTAAAAAAAGAAATGCTACCTTGGAGTGCATTAACACAAACATAAGAGTCTAAATCAAGGGTGTCAAACTCACAGCTCACGGGCTGGATATATTAGGTGCTATCCCTGTCCCTGCCCGGTTTAGCGAAGGGGAATAAAGTCTCAATATGTCACGTGACGCTGCTGTGACTCCGTGAGATTGACATCCCTGGTCTAGATCATGGGCAGTAATTATTCGACTCTATTCAGATCAGATCCCTATGTGTATACTGCGTCCACCCCAATTCAAAAGAGGACAGTGACAACTTGTAAGTCCAGAGAAAAATTAGCAAGATGATGAAGTACCTAGAAATCAAGCTTTACAAGAAATGTTTTAGAAATTTTGGGTATATTAAACCTACAGAAGAGAAGATTAATTATGGGGAGATATTGTAAAGTAAAATATAAAAGAGGGAGTGGATTTATTTTATATAGCTCCAGAGAGCAGGACCAGAACTAGTAGATTAAAACTACAAAGGAGGGGAAGGGGAGGGAGGGGGTTCATGATAGGTATCAGGAAAATGATATAGTATTATATGTTACAACATCTTACCAGTTAATGAATATTTCAGCTTTAACAACAACACTAGAGCGCACAACAGATATAAACTAAATATAAACCACTCCAAACTCGATTGCAGGAAGTATGATTTTAGCAACAGAGTGGTCAGTGTTTAGAACTCACTACCTGATTCTGTTGTCACCTGCTCAAACCCCCACTCCTTTCTCCTCAAGCCTCTGTTGGCCTCACCCCATTTCTAAGAGGTCTGTATAAGTGCACAATTGTGCCTATCGTGCCTGTCCTATTGTCCCCAATTATTAGTTTCTATTTCTTGTATTTAAACTTATGTTTATTCTTGTTTTTGTTATATTGTAAGCTTTTGACAAATAAAAATAAATTAAATAAATAAAAACTTGCTGTATGAACTTTCAGCCAGTGGAAAGTGTGCCACAAGGAGTGGTGAGTCCTCCTTCATTAGAGGTCTTCAAAGAAAGACTAGATTATGTGTTAGAAATGTTCTAGTGATCTTGCACTGACTAGGGGATTGGACTAGATGACTTCTAAAAATTATATGTTGATGCTATGATTTCAATCTCCTGTAATTAATATTATCTCTTTTGGTGTTGTGTCAACACAGTTTTCCAAGTCCATAGAACAGTTCACCTTTTGATTCTTTGCAATTTGTTCGGGGCACTTGTTTGTTTTATTTCTTTAAGTCAATGTTGAATCCTGGCAATAGTTTGGACTAGTCCATGAGGCTTTCTTGGCAAGTTTTTAGAAGTGGTTTGCCATTGTCCCCTTCCTAGGCAGAAAAGGAGTGACTGGCCCAAGTTGCCTTTGGGTCTAAGGTATGAATAGAATTTCTGGCCTTCTGGTTTCTAACCTGATGCATTAACCACTACATCAAATGGCTCTCAAATGGCATGGATTTGGATCATCATGATGTTGATAGACTTGCTTTGGATTTTCAATGTAGATCCCACTTTAAGGATTTTTATAATTAAAGTTTCAGTATTTACCATCTTACAACATTTAAGTGTCCCAGTGCAAAGTCTGAGAATTAAATGTAGGCTGAAAATTACTATTTCGCAATTTGGTCATATTCAAACCCATGTTTCTTCTCTCTTCAGCACATGCCATTCATTGTGCAGGAGCATTAAACAATTCGGAAATAGTAGGTTCTCTGCCGCTTAAATGTGATTTTGTGATGCGCTATTTATAAACTAGTCTTTCAAATGAACTGTAAGTCTTGATCTAGGCACAATGGTGACTTATATGAAACAATTATTACCATTTTTTTTTGTCCAGCAGAGATACCACAAGGATCTACTGAACTTATTTGATTTTATTGTATAGTTTCCATGGCAACCCTCTGGCAAATACATCTCAGTACATCTAGGAAAGTATTGAGATATATTTACTAATAAGACATGATGTATGATAGGATTAATACATTTCATAACACATCTCAATAAGTGTGCAATGTAGAATAAAAACGATCTCTCTTCCAAACGTAAATGGAATTGAAGGTATTAAAAAAATCTGTTAGTGTCTCTTTGTCTTTCTATCTGATCAGGGAATTTTTGTCTTTACTTTTGTTGAAACATTATCACTGATTTTCCCTAAAATTAAAGTATTGTGGGAGAAAGCTTGGAATGATGATGAAGTAGCCAAAAATAACATTATTGTATGTAAAAGGAAAATATCTGTAGGCTAAACAAACAAACACAGAGAGAAACAACATAGAGGGAAGCTCCCTCCCTAGAGATATCCATGTGAGAATTAAGCGTGGTTGCAAAATACTAACTGTTGGAGTCAAAGTAATGATTGATGCTAGCAAGTCTTCCAACTGACATTTAATATTTTCTGATAAAATAAAGTTAATTATAAGCACAATAGAATCTTATTTTATGCTATTGCCTTTGTTATTGCAAGCAAGTCTTGCCTTCTTTTCTATTTCTAGCCACCTAAATACATTCATACATTTTGTTTTCCATTTTTTCAATAGAAGATTGTTTTAATACTAATAATAATGTAGTAAAAAATTTAAAATTATTCTGCTTCTGTACCTTGATGAAAGCCTTAATGAAAAACAAAATATTTATTGCACAGCACATAAATGAACATTGCTTTTTTCTAATTTAATTCTGTTATCAATTAAACCAACTTTAATTTTTGCCTTGGCTCCACTTACATCTTTCTATTTATCCCAGTTGCATATTTAGCTGATTTGTGCTGAAAGCCAAAATTGTACATCCCTACCATATGGAGTCTTCCTTGCAACCAGCCTCTGTGAAAGTTTATGAAAAAATAGCATGTAAAATCTGCTTAAAATACATTTTTTTTCTCCTTTCCATTTTTGCTCCTTTTGGGATCACTTGGTTTAGCAAGTCTAGCAAACCATGGAATATCCATGAGTGCTGTCTAACCATTGTTAGAAATAAATGCAGCCTTTTTTGAGGTTTACAATGAAAAGAAAAGTTAAATGTAATATATAATAGAAATATTTACATATTTGAGACAAAAACAAATCTTTCATAATTTCTGTCTCGTAGAAATCAGTGGGAAAGCCAATTTACTTTAAATGGTTTAGGTGCCAGATTAGAAAACAGGATAATTGTGAGTTTTAGTTCCCACCTTAGGCAAGAAAGCTGGCTGGGTGACTTTGGGCCAGTCACTCAACCCAATCTTCCTCACAGTATTGTTATTGTGTGTAAAATAGGAGGAGGAAAAGGGATTAGTTACATTGTTTGCCTTGATTTATTTATAAAATGCAAGTAGTCCTCAAAATATGATTGTAATGGAGCCTGCTCATTACAGTTGCATGTAGCAATAGGCATTATGTAACTATTAGCTCATGCAGCTATGACTCGGCTAACTTCCCATCCCAGTAAGAGGAACAGAATTACCTTAGGGGTGGGGAAACCCTTGGAGGCCTAGTGCCGCCCCATGCCCACCTGCCCTAGCATTCCCAAGGCCTCCCCATCCCCGAGTTTTCTCCATGTTCCACTTCCCATGCCTTGAGTCCCAAGAGGCCTTTTCTCACTCCCAGTGAGAAAGCCTTGCAGGCTTTGGGCCTGATTCCCACCCCACCCGGGCCAAACACCTTCCTCCTCTCTAACTTTTTCAAGAGCTCCAAGGCTTTCCAGAAGGCAGAAATGGATTGCTTCATTGCATAGTCTCATGGCATGATTCTGGGAGCAGCCGTCATGTTTCCAGCAGCTGAATTTCATTTTGGTATAGCCACCACTTCAGGGGTGGGATTCTACAAGTTCACACCTATTCACTAGAACCAGATGTTAACATTCTAAGCAGTTCAGAGAACCGGTTGTTAGAAGAAATTACTGGCCTAATCCTGTAAGGAAGGCAGGAAGGAAACATTCTGGTGTTGCTTATAGAAGCTGCCTCTCTGTTAACTCTTATTACATTCTTCGCAGGACTAGATTTCCTGTCTCAGGAACGTCTCTGGAGGTTTTTTTTCCCTCCTTTGCTGGCATTTTGCTTGTGTGGAGCGACCATTCAAAGTTACAATGGCACTGAAAAAAGTGACTTATGACCGTTTTTCACACTTATGACTGTTGCAGCATCCCCACAGTCATGAGAGGCCAGGCAAGGAGACACGTGCCTCAATGTGAATGATATTGAGTTGGCCATGCCCACCAACTAAGCCACGCCCACAGAACTGGTTGTTAAAAAATTTGAATCCCACCCCTGCACTGCTTGCCAAATTGTGCCATGCAGCCGGGTGATAAAGCAATACATTTTGCTGCTTTAACATGATTTGCACAGAAATCTTCTGCAACATTCAGAAGTTTCTGCAATGCTATCCAGACCTTGTTAAGGTAGCAAAATGCCCTCCTTCTCCAATGTGAGGTCTGGAGAGCTTCAAAAGGTAAGTGCGGTGGGTGATAGATGTGTGGGTTCTGAGGAGTGGGATGTGGGGGGAGAGAAGCGGGGAGGGGACAACAGCGCTGCAGCAATCCTGAGATCAGGAGGGTGAATGACCCCAGGTGCTGCAGCCATTGTAATTTTGAAACAGGATGGTACATCATTTTTGGCATCTATTGTAACTTTGAATGTTCTTTAAGCAATCTGATGTATCTCAAGGATCATATGTAACAAAAGGTGGGATAGAAATAAATACATACATCAGTCAATAAATATTAGGCTTACCTAACTTCCAAGGCAATCCTTTTGTAAAGCTTTAAATCTAAATCTTCAGATGCTCCAGAAACTTTGTGTTTTTTAGCCACAGAATTCATAAGTCTTCCCTCCCTTGTAGTTATTAAATAGTTGCTAAGCAAATTTGGCTTCCATAATTGACTTTGCTTGTTGGAAGCTAACTGGGAAATAGTGATCACATGACTACAAGATGCTGCAACAATTGCAGCGCCAGCACTTTGGCCCTTGTTTGTAGAGGGTGGTACGATGATTGTAATTTCACTTTTTGCAAGACCATTGTAACTTCAAATTGTCATTAAACAAACAATCCTAAGTTAAGCACTATTTTTATATTGATTTGATGCTGCATGATATTCCAAGCCGATGCATCAATGCAAATAAACAATAGGGCTAATAAAGGCATATTTGCATGCAAGTATTTAAAGAAATATACATAATAGACACATGCATATATATAAAATTTATATATTATTTAAATATAAAATTTTAATAAATTTTAAAGAAAAATGATTTTTCTCATTATGGTAGTGTTTAAATGTTAATCTTCTGGTTGTAATTCAGCACTGCTGTTCTAATTAAAATAGTCTAGTGAAGCAATGAACAATACGAGTCGATGGATTTGTTGCCCTATTTAATGATTTTCAGACGCAATATCAAGAAGACGTGTGGCACCAGAGAGGAAAGGTCCTGAGGGATATGGCAGCAGATGGCTAGGATTATTTTATTCATTTACCACTGTATTAAAGTATGTCTCATCATTTTTGGAAGGTGAATTAATTTCAAAAAGTAATAATTCACTCCTAGGGCTATTGAACTGTTTCCAGAGATTGTGGACCGATCCTGTTGTCATTATATTCATATCTCTGCATTGGATCTTTGGCTGTTATCAATTCTTTGGATGAGAGGTGCCTTTAAACTGTCCAGAACTCCATGACCTTACTCCTATTCAGTCACAGTCTGTTCATTTACCAAAGTGGAATAGAAAGAGGACTGGTTTAATTTTGGTGTGTGTGAAATACCTGTGAGATATTTGCAGAGAGTTAGGAAAAGCAAGCAGGTGTTGCAGTCAGCAGCTCTGATGCAAAGTGTTAATAATAGTTCATTGAACACATTCTGGTGTGTGTGTGTTTGTTTGTTTGACAGCCTTTGTGCCAGAAACCTGAATTCTCTTTCTTTTTGTGTTCTCTTTTCTTCCTCTTCTTTGTTCAGACCTTGGTTTGCGCTTCATGAAGCTGCAAAGCGGTATTAATATTTTGATCACCAACACGAAGGTGTTGTGTTGCAGTATTTTTAAATGAAATTGACAGAAAAAAATCAGAGTACCTTTGTTTTGGATGGAATTAGTAGGAAAACATAAATTTAGACAGCTGTTGGGTGTGTGAGATTTGGCACAAAATGCTTCTCTCCCCATTCTCCACAGCCTTCTGTTCCAAAGTGGCTAAAGTCCTGACATCTTGTTGTCTGGTTGACAAAAAGAGTGATAGGAACCAATTCTTTTTTCCCAGTTTTTGAGGCTTGGATCTGCTTCTCTCTACAGCTTCCAAGATCTCAGATCTGTTTTGCTGTAACTGCTGGCTCTGAATATGAATTATTTCGGTAGGGTGGGGAGGAAGACAAAGATCAATTTTCTTATTTTCTCCAGAGACACAGCGATGTATTCTTTTGAAATATTCATCTGAAAGACCCTCTCTCTCCTCCTCCTCCTCCCATGCCTGAGGTCAAGTCTTTGTCAAGCTACTGTAGTTTAGTGGTGTATGGCACCACCTAGGAAGGTAGTAAAAAATTGAGGCATCTCGCTTTCCAGGGAGGTTGGGTGTTTCCTTTCAGAAAAAAATTATAGCATTCTCCTATTTAATGCTAGTTGTTCATCTTAAAAGTTATTTTTGTTTTATATTTTTCATTTTTATTCCTTTTTAGAATAAATAAAATGCAAAGATATATGGTAGGAAAAATATCACGGTGCTAAATAATAAGAAAGAAATGTTACCCCCCCCCAAATTTAAAATTAAAACAAATGAAGCAGGAGAAAAGCCTTTAAAGACTTAACAAAATATAATCAGTTACAACACTAAATATCTAAGATATGTCTTAAATGCCACTGCTTTACAAAATTTCTTGCAATGCTTTATTATTAAAAACAAAAAAATGTAGAAAAAGTCATTTAATAATACTTCTGTATCATTGTAAAATATCATAACATCTGTGCCAAAGAAGAACATATTACTTCATAATTTGATTAGTTGGAAATATTGCCTTTTTCAGAAGGATAAATTTACCCATTTTCAAACATCAATCTTTAGAGCAACATATTTCCCCAATTTTGCAGTGAGAATTTTTGCTACCTATCATGCCCAATTTAACCATTTTCAATGCTTCTTTGGAAAGGACATAATTCTGGCCCCAATGCTGGGCTGTTATTACTTTCAATCAAAACCCCATGCGGCCCAGTACCATGATTTATAGAGCAATATCAGAATTATCTAGTATTGCTTATCTGGTCCAACTATCAAGAGAAGCCTGATCCAGTGATCCCCACTTAATGGAATAAGCACCTTCTGGAGATAAAGATTCATTCATTCAGTTTGTAAAGTTGCCTATTTAACAAGTGTGAGTCTGGGGGTCAACAGCTCTGACTCTGTTGAGGTTTTGTATAGAAACAAAACAGGGTTATTTTTTTCTAGCATACATTTGAGCTTTAAATTAGACAGATTTGAAGGACTTATTTGAAGGACTCCTACGGCTTTTGTTGGTAATTGTTTTCCATTTTTATTTTGTATTTGTATCCTACCTGCCGGAATGAGGCAGTTTATGTTATAAAACCAATCAGTCAATATTAGCGAACTTTGATTCAGAATTATTACATCTTGAAGTTTATTATTTGAATTATCTTGCAAAAGGGCATAGAATGTTTTCTTTTTCTTTTTCAGGATGACTTTCTATACAGTGTTTCAATTTTAAGTGGAATCCTTTGTACTACTTTAGCAGTGGTCAAATTTATGTTGGGGAATGTGCTTACAAGCAGAGCATTGTTAACAGATGGTAAGTAGCAAACAGGTATTTCTTTCTTGATATTATTAAATCAAAGGCTAGTGAAGTAGAGGTAAGTGTGTGATTGGATGAAATTACAGAGAGGAGATTCGGTTAATGTATGTATAACAGATTTGGTAAACTTTTTTGAGTTCACTGAGCCCTTTGTTCTCTGACCTGTTCAAAAAATTAATGAATTTAGAACATTATGCACAGAAGTAGTCCAAGGACTACCTGATCCTGTTGCTTGTTGCTCTGAAATTAGTTTGTCTAAATAAATAAATACAGGGAAAAATAAACTTTGAAGCCAAATAGTCAGATAAAATGTTTAGAGTCAAATGAAAACAATGTACCAAAATTTATTGTAGGAATCTAGATGACTTTTCACACTCAACATTTGGCCAGAATGTAGACATTTTAAAAACGAAACAAAACCCTAAGCATCTACATTTTATTAGATTCAAACATAATTGTCCAACTGCATTTTGCCTGGAATTGCTGTTTCTTTTGCTTCTTGTTGTTTTTCAGACTTCAGGAATTGTAGATTGTTTCACTCCTAAATTGCATTAATGTAGTGATGGGGTTGTCAGAAATCTGTGTTTTACTATTTCAGCTAATTCGATACACTTACACACACACTTTTCCTTAGCCAGTACGTAAACTAATCTTCACTTTTAAAATTAAAATGCTTTTAAAATAGGACTTGAATAAAAAAGCCCTTAGCACAAATTTAAAAACTGGGTTCTTTACCTGCAAATTATAACTATATTTATGGTTTGGAACTGAATTAAGTTTAGGTAAGATGGGCAGCTTATAACTTTTTTAAAAAAATAAGATTAGTAACAGCTACAATAGAACAATCCTTCAAAGATAATATTGAATCTATGAGTTTATAAAGATCATGAACTTTTCTCCATGTTGCCAACATCATTTATTGTGTTCCCCAGCAACAATGACTAATGGTTCTCACTGGGAATTTTAATTCTGGTGACATTATCTTTTTTCCTCTGCAAATTTTTGAAAGAAACATCAACTGATGTATCTCTTGTGAAAAATAAAAAGATGTATTTTCTCTGCATGATAAATTAAGGTAGAATCCTATTTTTATTCATCTGAGAGAAGCAACCTTTGAGACTTATGTCTGAGGTTAACAGGGATAATTTCACTCTTTATTGTGTGTCTGCGGCATGTAAAAAGCAAGTCCATATTATAGGCTTTTTTGATTTTTTTTTTTACAATGTGTGGTCTTTAATCAGTTAGTGCTGTAATTGAATACATAAAGAGAATTCCCAAATGATATGGGCAAGAATAATCATATTTATGAAGGATCCAGTATTTCTCTTACTTCAAATGAAAATGAAAAAAATCTTCAAGAGCCAAGGCATTGGAAATTTAATATATGAAACAAGCTGTTATCCAATAACAAATCTTAACACACAAGCAAGTTTTTTAGAAATAAATTTCAAAATAATTTAATTCAGTTAGCACAGCCATTATCTCACAGGGCTGTTGGATCAATTATATTTTTAGCTTACCAGTCCTGATGTATAGTGATTCAGATATTTACAGATATTTGGGGAGATAGCAGTGTGAACCTTGAAGTTCCTCAGACATACCCAAGTTGAGCATTAATATTTAATCGCTACTGTTAGACCACAGACCCTGAAAAAACACCTTTGGCACTATGGGCACCTTCACTGAATTCTCTAATAGAAATGCAAATCAGAATACTTCCTGCCAGATGACCATGCTCTCATACTATCCTGTACCCAGAAAACTCTTCCTCCTTATTTGACATCTGCCATGACACTCTTGGGAATTAGAAAGGAGATTCCTTTCCTACCTGGTTCAAAATTTTCAAGATCTACCTTTCTTCCTTCTCCTTCGCTTGGGTATGAGAAAATCTGTGACACATTGACCAAGTCTGTGCTCCTTACTACTTTCACTATTTATTCAATGAATAAATTTATATGTTGCCTATCCAAAGCTCCTCCAGAGAGTTCCTTTCCTTGAAGGAAAACTCTTGCAGCTCTATATGACAATTGCTTAACTGGACATTTTGGATTATTTGTAACTAATCTCTTTCTCCATAACATAAGGTGACCTTACGTTAGGACGCTTCAGTTAGAACTTTTCTTTATGTAAACTTAGAGAAGATGTCTCCTATTTGCAAGGCCAGGCAAAACTGGCCAACCGTTCATAGACTTGAAAGGACAGGAAGAAAGCCCTATGATTAGAACATTGAGACTTGTTTTCTCAAGAGGATTTGATTCTGGTGTTCTGCAGTAAATCTGGTCTAACCCTGTCAAATCTGTGAAGCTTTTGCTGCTAATGAATTTGGGGCAGGATTTCAGAGACATGAATTCAAGTCTTTTCTGATGCCTTTAGGGGGGAAGAAAGATCTATTCAATTGATACTTTTTCTATTATTCTGGCTCCCTGATGATTTCCAGTATATTATACAAGAAATACACGTATTCTTATTTAATTAAATGTATAAATCTTATTCCTGCTCTACCACTCATCTGGGGCAAAGTATAATGAAATATAAATTAAGGCTGATCAGAAAACAAATAACACTTGAGAATTAACATTAGAATTTAGAGAGTGATGCCACATCATAGAGTTAAAAATCCAACCGTGTCTTTATTGTATATTAAAAACTGACCAGTGAAGGAGCCAGTCTTACCTTGAGACTGTTCTAGACAATCTCAGTCTCAGTGTCTCTCAACATGGTGTTGCTATTAAAAATGCCCTGTCTGGATGTTTTCCAAACTGGACTTTCCATTTGGTAGACAATGCCAGAGGCTCTGATGCTTTTAAATAAACTATGGACATGGTTAATTAAGGGGTCTTGGCTTTTCAAATATATCAACCTTAAGCTATTTAGGCTTATAATTAGCATTTTGATTTCATGTACAAAGAGCTCCCTGGGGTGGTTTCCAAGAGAGTTTCTCTTTGAGGGACCTGGTGGTACAGAAATGTGAAATAATTACAAATAATCATAGACAGATATGGAGAAGGAAACAGATTGAAAGAGTGATTCATCCTATAAAGTTCTTGCAATTAATAATGGATTTATTTCCATTAACCCTGCTGGAGCTTTCAGCAATAGTTGATTATCCCTCAATTAACAAAATTTGGAAGTGGTAGATGGTAGTTGGAGATAAGAGTTGAAATTTAGAGAGTCTGTGGTATGGTAGATACGATCTGAAAAGTCTGTTTCTGAAATGGATGCCATGTTGGACATGGGCAGCTACAAACATTCATTTATTGATTTTAACTGATTCTTCCAAGGCTATAGAGCCATAGGTATTACTACAAAATATATAATATTAGAAAATCCTTTTTTGATGTGAATTTTTATTTAATGTGACTGTTGGCGAAAAATACAGATGTGGTTAATAAGAGTTGCCTTACAACATATAGAAGAATGGAAGTATGACAAACAATCTGTTGTATTTTAAGCACAGTTCCACACAGAAAAATCTAATTGAGTAAATAGAAATAAACCCTCTTGACATTCATGTTAGATCCTTTACTAATATTGTAGCATCACCCTATTTTCTGAGCTTAGAACAAACAGACTTCTGGTTTTTACAAATAGCTGTGAATGTTCCTTTTCTTCCTTTAATTATATGCTTGTGATAATTGCACTGCTGCTATTTTTTCCCATTAAGAAAATTAAGGAGTGAACTGTGTAATTAGTCTGCTGTCTATGTGTTTAACCTATTTTAGTTAAATATAGCTAAGCCCAGATTTCTTTAGTTTTTGCATCATTAGATTGAATAGAATGGAATCTCTGGAAAATGAAGCTCTCACTCACAAGCCCTTAAAAAACTCTGCATACAAAAATCTTAATTTAAAGTCTCCTTCAAATCAAGTTCAGCTCCCAGTGATTACATAGACATGTTGGAAAAGTGGCTTTTACTTTGATTGCTGTGATGTCCTCAAGTTTTGTGTTGTTTGTAAATAGATGGCACATGTGTAATTTTGAGATGATGTTAGGGCAGTCTCAGAATGATTATTGTAGCAATATCAAGTCCCCATGGATATGCCACTCAGTCTATCTGGGAGATGCTAAGAGTTCCAATAAGTTTTTAACCCTGGCTTTCTAGAACAGAAGTGTAATTTTCAGTTGTCTGTGAAGTCAGCAAAGACCATTAAAAACATCACTAAGCTATTCAGTAAGCCTAATTAGCATATGGGAGGTATATTGATGAGATAAGCAACCTATTTGGACTTATGCTGCAGAAGACCATCTCTGAATATGTTAACACTGATGGTGTGGCCAATAGAGGGAATGCTGTTAATTTTAGAGGGTTTTCATGAGTGAGGGCAAGAGTGAGGGCCAAATGAATATGAGTGTGAGTGTATGTTTGTGTGTTTTAGGCAGTGAGGTGGGTGGTTAATATGTTAATATTGGATTGTGCCTAATCTGGGTTTATGAATGTGAGGGAAAGATGTGATCAGGCTGACATCTTATGGCCAGAAGCTGAAGAACAGAGCTGAAGTATGACCATTATTTTCCTTTTGCTGTTTTATTTTTGAGGGTTATATTGTTATTAGTCACTACCTAGCATTCACAACCTCAGTGGAGGATTCGGTGAAGTATGGAATTCCTTGTGAACTTTGATGGAGCTCTTGGGTGCAATTGTCACCATTGGAGAATCCCTCTGGTGTCTCTTGAGAATCCAAAAGCACAAATTAAAACTTCCTCCCCCTTCTCCTTTTCTCTTTCTCTCTTTCTCTCCTTTTCCCCTTCCCCCCACTGTTGTATATTCAGCGTGCCCATTTGCACCCTTTTGGGCCTCTATCCTGCTGGTTAAACCTTGTATGTGTTGTTTGAACCCCAATTGCTATGAGTGAGAACTGACTAACATTTGATTGTGGGTGGGGGTGAATTGGGAGCATCTTGTAGAAATGGGATGAGGTATATTGGAAGATGGGAGAAAGGAAATTGATTATAAAAAGTCACAAAAGAACAACCATTGGGTTTGTCAGTAGCCTTTCTGTCAATAAGGGGTCCAATCAATTATTTTATAAACACTGATGAAATATCAAATCCTGCTAGCCTTTCCTTTTTGCCACACCGTGAAGGTTTTCTGCTGTTGGGGCTGTGTGTTTTCTAACCCCCATCTACAACCAGCATGAACGCAGCACTGTTTGTTTGTTTTACAAAACTGAATAGACTTTCCTTGGCAGCAAGCTTCATTTTCTTCCTCTGCCATATTTGCATAGCTGTCATGTTGTCCCTGCAGGTTTGGATCTACTGCAGAATTAATAAAGTTATGGCTCCAGCTTCTAGAAAGCAGCTGTTTGGTATTAATTCAAATGCGGTCCACGGATTTTGACGCTGCCCTGCCTTTTAACCAGAACTCAACTCTAGTGCAGCAGCACTGATGGAATAAATGTTTTATTTTTCATTGGGATGCAACTGGCTATTTAAAAAGCAAGTTTTCCAATTCTATGGCCTGCATAGATGACCGTATTAAGGCAGCTGTTCCAAAGGGTGAGGAAAATTAAAGGGTTAATAGGAACCTCAGTCTGTGAATTGGGACAACAAAGATTTTTGATATGATATGATGGATTAGGTTTCTGAGGTGTAAAAAACCCTCCCTGAAGTGGGCTTTGGTTCGTCATAAGATACATTTGAAAACTCTGGGGGGTTTTAATTCTGCTAGTAGGCACAGGGGTCCTGAGCTCAGGCATAACAATGTACAAATCCTGCATCCATTGACGTTGGCTATTTTTTGAATTCCTTGTTCTTGCTAGGAGGGCCTAATCTTAATTTATTTCATTGTAGGTTTCAACTCTCTGGTAGGAGGAATTATGGGCTTTTCCATCCTCCTGAGTGCAGAAGTTTTTAAGCACAACGCTTCTGTTTGGTACCTGGATGGAAGTATAGGAGTTCTGATTGGACTTACAATATTTGCTTATGGTGCCAAGTGAGTGAAACCTTTTGGTTTTTTAAAAAGAAATCATTTTACATTTGCGTTTGAATGTTGCTCCATGATTGTGATAAGGAGTCTATCTCATGTGCCATTTGTTCAATGCTACATATATGTTTTTAATTACTGTGACTTTATTATATTCTTACTAAAAGGCTATATTGATTGAAATGTAATGTCCAATAGAAAAGAATATTTGTAGCTTAGGGTTGAACTTGTGGGATCCTCTCTGAGCTTGGTGGTTTTTTGCAGATGATTACCCAGCAAGATAACATCATCAGAGATATAATGTTGCCAAGTTGGATAATGGATAATGGATAGTGTCACTAATGTAACATCACTGATGATGTTGCCTAGTTGGGTAATGCAATGTCTTCATGAAAAAAAAAAAAACCCAAGCTCAGAGAGCACCAAAGACTTTTCATTAATTTCCTGTTTTGGGGATAGACAAGTACCAATTAGGAGAATGCTTTAAGACATGCAGGAATTTATGGCTGGATTTTTGCAATATATAACTGTTGCCCTTGACCTGGGTTTGTTTTTATTTTCAGGCTGCTTATGGATATGGTTCCCCGTGTACGGCAAACACGTCATTATGAAATGTTTGAATGAAGGCAACTCAGCTATTGGACTGAATACACTTTGCAGGATTTGAAAACATCCTACATCCTGCCAAGTGGGGCCAATCCTACTTGCAAGATTGAATTTTGTTGTTCTTCATATTATTTTTGCATCATCATTCAAGGGGAAACCAATCTGTACAAATAGGCAAATACATGCACTGCTTAGATCTCTGCAATCTCATTTGACATACGCTCCCCCAAATCCAGCAAGCTGCAGTAGAAATGAATCAGACTTCCAATCCTTTTTGCTACATGTTTAAGTGATTAGGCCTCTCAAGTCACTTGACAGCTGCCCATTTAAAGGGGCCAAATTAAGAAGGGTCCCAGTCTCACTGTGACTGTTTAGAGACAAGCCGATTCCATGGAGCTTGAGTTTCCCCAGGAAAAGAGACTGATCTTTTAGATTGTTACTCCTAAAATTCACAGTGCGTGAAGGGCAGCACCTCATTAGTGTCTTCTCAAGGGTGTTTTACACACGGTTACCAACAGATCAGGTTTGCTATTGTTATTGATTCAGTATTAAAAATATAAAGTATTTTCTTCCTACGAGATACCACTGTTTCAATAAAAGGTACAGTTCACCCCCTCAGCTGCTCAATCTCCCAAATTTTAGGACTTGGTTTAATTTCAGTGTTTTATTGAAGTATTTAAAATATGCTTTTCTCCGTTCTCTCTTTCTCTCTCTCTTTCTCTATATATCAAGCAACACATATTAAGCTGCACATTCAAAATAAGCACAAAGAGCTCATGTACAGTTAAACACCAAAAAAGGATTGAGGTTTAATGTGTTGATTTATCGTATGCACTTATGTAGCAGTATGTCTGGCAAAAACACGGGTGTCCTGTTGTCTAATAAAAGTGGAAGTAATGGTTCCATTCTGACAGTAATGTAGACTCTAATTATGAAGAGTTAGGCTTTTCTATAGATATTCACATGCTCACTCATTTTATGTTATTTAACATCTGAATTACAGAATCCATTTCCCATCTTGTAAAATATATGAAATGTTTCTTTACAAAGGACCTATAACTAACCTTTGAAAAAGTGGTGTATATAGTACATTAAATTGAAAGTCTTCCTGTACAGAAGCACCTCCCATAGACAGTTTACTTCTGTCAATTTTTTGTAGGTGGAATGTTTTAGCACAAATTTAACATGCAGTTAAGTAAATTATGTTCTGAAGTTTACTGCTTAATCCACATGTGCTAATAGCTCC
Source organism: Laticauda laticaudata (assembly GCA_004320025.1). Lineage (NCBI taxonomy): Eukaryota > Metazoa > Chordata > Lepidosauria > Squamata > Elapidae > Laticauda > Laticauda laticaudata. Next base: position 12,682 of record BHFT01000555.1, on the reverse strand, counting down.
ACTATTTTGAAAATGGTGCATTTGTAAAGAGGACAAAGTAATTTTATATCTGGCAAAAAGTGGAAAGTTTATTTGAAGTATGTATATTGGTGTGGAATAATGATTTGCAGAGCGGCATCAAGTTTGCAGCTGACATCTTTCATAATACCCCCTACTGTCATTTATTGGTTTCTTGCTTCTATATGCCATGTTTCAGTGAATGTATTTTTGTGGAAATGCAAATAGAAACTGATAGAAGGGATATTTATTTCATTTCATTGAATTGGATGCAATGCAATCTCAATTACTTGTCTGAAGGTGTTTCCATAGGAATACTAATCTCTCCAGTACGTTTCATCACCTCGGACAAAAAGTGTCCAGGCTTGTGGTAATGTTTTTTATTCCATGCAGTCTTCTGAAATAAATGCATTAAACATGATCCAAAACCAGCATGTACCTTTGTGTGGTCATAGAAATAACTTTCTGCAGAGAGTGTGTTAAGATAGAAGATCATTAATTTATCGAGTTTTCCAGAGGGATTGATGGCTGGATTAAAACCCTCTGGCAATTTAAAAGCTAACAAATGTATTACTACATGAAAGGTGTTTTTGTGTGTTTTGACAAAGCAAGTCATGATCCACCAAAAGCTTATGGAGTATAACAGGCTATATATAGTATAGGCTACAGCATCATTAGTCATTTGCCTTAATGTGCATGACTACATGGCCATTTAAAACTTTCACAAATCTTCATGAACTTAGATTCAGCAACATTGTTCATGAAGATGTAAGACACAAAAAGGTAAAGGATTCCCCTGTCCAGTCATGTCCAAGGTTAAAGGGCAGTGTTCATCTCCATTTCTTAGCTGAGAACACCAACATTTTCATGGTCAAGTGGCCAGCATGACTATATACTGAGGCATATGAAACATGTTACTTTCTGAAGTGGTACCTATTTATCTACTCGCATTTGCATGCTTTCGAACTGCTAAGTTGGCAGGAGCTGAGGCAGGAACAGCAGCTCACTCCATCACACAGTAGCATTTTGGTCTTGAACCTGGGCTGTCAATTTTCCAGCTGACAAGCTTAGCATCTTTAACAGCTGAGCCTTATCACCCCCTGTAAGGGCAACAAATGGCCAAATTCCTATTTTATGAGAGCCACAAAATTTCAAACATTAAACTTTTAAAATGGCTTTGACATCCACAATTGCAGTATCCATATGAATAGGTTGGAAACAATTGGACTGAATAGGCAAGCAACATATATTCCTATTTGCATATAAATACAAAAAAATATCATCTCGGTTTTCTCAAGTGTGCAATAAGCATTTATCTATTACAGTGAGCAGGGTAGTGAGTCACAATAGAACTAGATCTGTTACAATTGCTTTATTCCCATGATGCCCTTTTGAGAAAATTAAAGTTATTCAGTGTATCATTAAATTTAAACGTAGACTTACATGATGATAATAGCATCGTGGGGGTCCAAGTGGTATTTTTTAACAGTGTAAATAATTTCTTGCAACTTTTAAGTGGTGAATAGAACAGACAGAAAAAAGTTAATTACACTACTGAAAAATAAGATGATAAGATGCTTCCTACAAATTCACTTTAAAAAAATTCTTGTGAATTTTTTCAGGCAACAATTTTCTGGAACAAAACTGAGCAGGACACAATTTGCAAATTAATCCAAATACTTACATTTTTTTAAAAAGTGCTTTTACCAAGTTAAAATTTATCCAGTTCTTAGCTGAACAGAATGGTGAAAGTAAGTACCCAGTAGCCTATCCACCTGATTTCCATCATGGGTTTCACAGTGAGGGAAATCTATGTATTTAATGCCTGCAGAGACTATTTTTGGATGCTTTCTCACACTGCAGCTGGATTTATTGAGGTATGCAGACAAGTGATTAGCAAGAATAAGCAGATGTGGGAATTTGCACCTGCTTAAGTTAGACATGGGGAAAATCAAGGAATGTAAAATGGAATTCTTACATTCACATAAAGAGCTTTACTTTCATTAGGTTTTTTTCTTTGAAGAATAATCTTCATTTACTAGAGCTCCTTTCCATTTTAATATTTTAAGTTCGAGGAAGTGTAAATAATACTGGATAGATGGCACTAGCACAATCTAATCAAATACATAACATATAATTACCAACTCATTCTTTCTGTGCAAACTTCCCCCCCCCCNTCTGTGCAAATTCCCCCCCCCCCCAAAGTTGCTGTGATAGATGTTAATGTTAGAATTCTTAGAATTTATGATTCCTTTTTTGAACATGGTTACATGGAAGAATCAAGCAAAAATAAACTGGATCCTCCTCTTCAATTTATACAGATTATTTACATTGCTTGGTTCTTCCAAAATGTTTCATCCAATTCTCACTTCGTTGCACTTGCAATTTTTATAGTTCTCTTATTGATTTTCACTGTAATTTATTTGATAGAGTCACCCACAGTTGTTGAGGGTCCTGCAGCATACAAGTTTAATAAATTATTACCTGAAAAACAGGATAAAGCTACTTTAAAGCACAATTATGAGACCTTTTCTGTGCAAGAGGGTGGGAATTGAATGTTAATAGAGCAATGGAAATGAGCTCAGGCACACAGAAGATGGAATGAACTGCACTATAATGTCATCCCATTAACAAAATTCTTAAATGAAAAAGTATTTATGACAACAGATTATTTTTTTCCCCTGCAGTCTGCGATCTCAATTCTCCAGATGAGTGGGAGCCTTAACAGATTTTTAAACAGAATGGGCCTGTGGCAAACAAGCTATAGATAAGTTTTGTAGCACATGGTTTTTTCATATTATGAATTATTAGAAGTGTTTTACATGGCAGAGTTGAACAAACTACAAAACCAAGAAAAAAAGACACTATGACAAAAGTCAATATGGAAAAGGATACAAGGAGACATTTCGCTCCAGGTGCAGGCAATTATTTGCTGTCTTCAATGAAAATATTGGGCAATTTGGTTTTCCTATTAAAATGTTTCTTTACTGCCTGGATACACACACGAAACAACTTTATATCCTCAGTTTCTGTACATGTGTATTTCTGTAGCATATTCTATTCTACATTTCCGGATTAGCGTATTAATGCTCAGTTCACTTGATACATTGTTTCGCTAACGGAACTGCAATTTGTTATTTGAGCATTCTTGCTTTTCTAATGTTTCTGGGTTAAATACGAAGAACAATACTAGCAATCATTATCAAATCAAGGTTTATAGTACTGATATTTAGAAGTCCTAAATTATTGAGAAAGAGCACACTACAGGTAATCCTCAACTTATAACAGTTCATTTAGCAACCCTTCAAAGTTACAGTACTGAAAAAAGTGACCTATTTTTCACTTAATGACCGTTGCAGCATCCCCATGATTACATTTGGATGCTGGACAACTTTTTGGCTTTTGGAAGCCAAAAACAGCTCCAGTGGCCTAGAGGTGGAACTCTCGCCTCACAATCAGGAGGCTGGGAGTTCGATCCTAGATAGAGGCTAATATTTGGAATAGACTCTCCTGCTTGAGCAGGGGGTTGGACTAGATGACCTTCAAGGTTCCATCCAGCTCTGATATTCTATGAAACAACTGATTCATATTTATGACTGTTGCAATGTCCTGGGGTCACGTGACCATCCTTTGTAACCTTCTACGGAGCAAAGTCAATGGGGAAGCCAAATTCACTGAACAACCGTGTTACTAATTTTAACTGCCGTGATTCACTGAACAAATGTGGCAAGAAAAGTTGTAAAATGGGTCAAAATTCACAAATTTAGCAACATAAATTCTGGGCTCAATTGTGGTCATAAGTCGAGGACTACGTGTGCATCAGCACTACACTATGAAACTCATGGATTTTAAGCTTGGTCTCCAACTGAGCAATGACAAAACTGTAACTATTAGCAACATAAATTACGTTTGAAGCCAAGCATAACTTGAAGTATTTTACAGTCTCTGCATTAGAAAATCTGTGCCCTGTAATAAGAAATGTAAATGCAATGTACATTTTCAGTTCAAAATCCAGGTGGGGTTAGTAAACGTGCCTGCCCAGAACCAATAATGCCAACTATACTGAGTTAAACAGACCAACAACATAAGACAACATTCCTTCCTACCTACCTACATGCAGATAGATGATTTTGCTTAAATGTTGCATGCATTCCAGAAATTTCTGAAGTCCACATTTGGATGCAAACACAATAGTTTGCAAAGAAATGATTCAGTTTCAGGTGGTCTTATACTCACCCAGAGTATTGGTGGTTAAATACATGAAGGAAAAGATACCCATTTTATAGCTAATGTGACACATTTTCCATAGTGTATTTAATGTAAGTACTACTGGAGTCCTTTCCTATTTTTCAGTGACAACAATGTTGACTGGATTTAAGAGCTGGTAACAATATATGGCACTGAGGAATTATACTGTCAATCCATGAGCAATCAGGAAATAATTTGGAGTTATCAAGTACAGGGTTGTCCTGCTTTAAATGATCCTTTAAGTAATGCTGACCAGGGATTGTGACTTAAGTCACTTCCCATCTTGACTTGTTATTCCAACAACTCTACACGGGGCTGCTCTTGAAGAGCATCTGAAAGCCCGAGTTGATGCAAAATGCAGCGATCTGCCTGGTTTTCTGCAGACCTGGGTGTGCACATGTATCCTCTCTCATGCGGGAGCTGCATTGGTTGCCAATTTGCTTCCGAGTGCAATTCAAGGTGCTGGTTGCCACCTTTAAAGCCCTTCATGGCTCAGGACCAGGTTATCTGAGGGACCGTTTCTTGCTGGTCACATCTACCCAATCTACCAGAGCAGGGAGGCAAGGAATGTTGTGGGTACCAACCCCTAGGGTGATATACCTGGTGTGACCCAGAAGAAAGGCCTTCTCCAAGGTGGAATATCATACCCCCCGAGATTAGAATAGTCCCCATTCTAACACTCGTCTAGAAGGCGCTGAAGACCTCGTTCTGCCAGCGGGCCTGGGGAATGCAGAGTGGGATGGAGCCCATTAAATGGCTCGTGTGATGTGTTGTCACTGGGGTGGGGGGGTTATTGTATAATATTTTATGAATTTATATGATTCTATTTTTTTAATATGAGATTTTTATATTCTTGTAAGTCACCTTGAGCCGCCATGTGTGAATAGGTGGCAATATAAATTCCCTGAACACATTTTCCATGTTAATATCACTGAAACAAAACAAATGAAGCTGGAATCCCAAATGTTTATCAGATTTTGGGTGGTCATTTCTTTTTCCTTTTGTAAAGCACGCTCTGTGGTGAGTCGTCCAATACTGGAGGTTTTAAAGAAAAGGTTGGAAAATCTTTTGTCTGAAATGGGTTTCTTGCCTGATCAGAGAGTTGGTTTCATCCCAACTCTGTTATTCTGTTAGTTGTTCAGGTTATTGCTACTGGTTATCTCACACAAAACTATTACAATAGCACAGAACAATGAAATTGAAATGTACCATCAGTATCTAATAAGACCCATGCTTTCTCCTGAATTCCCAGTGTTTAAAATAACTACTCAATTGAGAGCACAAAGCATGACTGTGGGGTGCACATGTAGCTCTTCATTTAAATGCAGTTCATGATTCCCTACCATTTAATATTTGGCATTGACTGATAACTGGTCATCTTTTATTTCCCATTTAAAACTTTTAACATAATTCCCATCAAAGCCAACAGAAAATCATCTAGATATCTTTTGCTTCTTTCTGTTTTCTAACATGTGGTACAAATAGTGCGTTGAAAAATTCATTATGCTGAGATCCCTTCAAGCACATATATCAATAAGCAATATATTTTTGGTACTGGGTGTAAAATATTCTTTCTTTTCTTCTAGAAAACCCTCTTTGAAACCCAGATGAGTAGCTTTTATATTATTCCTCTAGTTCTATTATTCATGTTTCAATTAGCCATTATTTAGAAATTCAATTTATAAAAAAATAAAGGCACCAATATTAACAGGTTAGATACCACCATGGAAAAATCAAACACAACAACCCACAAAACTATAAAATGTATTGATGAATTACATATTAGAATTTAAAATATATTGGAGGTAGAGCTATAGATAGATGTACAAATCAACTTGAGTATATGAAATAAATGAGGTTTTTATTGGCATTTTTAAACAGTGTATTCATTTTTTTCAAAGGCAAACTTAATGTTATTTTTAAAATAAATTATGCAAATGCTTTATCTCAGGTTTTGGTAATCTCATAAGATTTAAAAAATATCAGTTTGAACAAAGTTATAAAATAAAGACTATGTTTCTTGACACATGAATATTTATAGGTTAGGATTAGTCTTTTCATATTTTTTGTTTTTTGATCCATATCCAATTCATTCACCCATGTTTATTTCTAATAATCTAGCCCTAAATTTGCATGATGAAATTGTTGTCATTCTGCTTTTCTTCCATCCAACATTCCTTCTGTTGGTACTATATTTTCTATTTTAAGAAAAAAGAAGGAATTAACACCTATAAATCTGTGTAATTTTTAATGACATCTTGAACAAACCATTTAATATTCAGCTTATATAACAGTGCTCAATGGAACTGGACTTATTAATATCTACATTTTAATAGACATTTTTCATGGAAAAAGTGTCAGGTCAATCTAACCTGTACTGACAAAAATGTTATTTGGCTTAAACTTTTTGCTCCACCAAATCGGGATAGTGTAAATAAATATGGAATTCCAACTGAAAGGCCCAATATACAATTTTCCTTCAAGGATCAACACCATTTTACTGTCATAAAAAACTTCAATAAACTATGAAATAATGAACCTATTGAAGATCTGACCCTACTCTCAATGACATCATACAAGTACTGCAAAAATATAAGAACTGTAAACAATTCTACTTTTCCAAAAGCTCTTCACTTTTTAACTTGCAACCATTTTTTCTCTTTCTCAGCAAATGTATATATCTATATTGAACTACAAGATTATCAATTAACAAATCTACCTCTGAATGAAGGTCTATAATTATTGATTTGACCAACCAACATCATTCTAGGTTTTAGGGTTTGTTTGGATGTTAATATATTATTACTCTCTCTGAAGCAATTTATGAATACAAACACACACAGGTGCAAGTTCACAATTTAGCACAAGAATATAAAATCCACAGTAATGTTGAAGGAAAGATTCCAAGCAGATCTGGTTTCTGATCATTTCCATTCTTTCCTACAAAATTTGCCTGGATTTTTTGATTCGTGCTTTATTGTTAGCTTTTCTGGAAAAGAAATACTGGACTTAAAGCAGTCCACCATTATGCAGGATAAATTAATTTGAAGACATTAACAAAGTTGTATTTACAACACAAATATCAAATTCTTTTAGCCGCTACAGCAATTAGAAGTGCTAAATCTGTGGGTTCAGGTGAACTCATGGTATACATATATATAATTCTTGGCCTTAGAAATTATCTAGGTTTGATAACTTAAAAAATATACATGCTTAGACCCCAAGGGTTACATTCTGCAGAACCAAGAAAGAAATGTTTACAATCTGACATTCAATTCACTGAATCCTAATTTCGAGGTTTAATCCTTAGTAATTTTTAATTCTACTCATAACATGTTTCAATTTAGGTAATATATTTCTTGTTACAAAGTGAGTGTTTCTGAATATACAATGTAAACATTTTTTAACATCATTTTTCTTATTCAAAATTTATTCAGATCTGGCAATATGTCCCTTAACATAAATAACTGGCTTCCGTAAATACTATGCTCACACAGATTTCAACTTATTTTAACCAGTTTTTTTTTTAAAAAAATCAACTTTAAAACTTCAACTTGGCAATTTCTTCAAAAATGTTTCTTGTCTTCTGCAGGTGAAGAGATAGGCAATGACCTTTAGATATGAAATAATGCATCAAGTAAAGAGTTGATAGATTATAAAAGATTAAAAGCAGGCATATTGTTTTATCAGTAGAAATAGCAATTAATGTTTACAAAGGAGGGAAATAAGTTTTGATTTTGCCAATGCCCCAAGAGTCTCTTCTGTTCCCTACCCACACCCGAACCTAGCTGAAAAAGATGGATAACACATTCATTTTCAATTCAATGCTATTTTTCCTACCCATGAACAGTGCATTTAAACATGTCAGTTGTGCTAAAAAAACACAATTAAAAAAGATACTGTGCATTTTTAAAAAAAAGAAACAGCTTATATCCTGACTACAAACAATGTTTAAATTCAATATTCTGGATTAATTGCAATTTAAAAAATAAATGACCTACTTCTACACATCCATTTTTTTAACAAGGGCTGCATAAAAAAAATAAAGCCCCCTTTTCATGGCCATTATTTGTAGACCATAATTACTCTTTAAATCCTTACAAGATACTGGGGCAGATCACTCTTCCACCTGTCTTCATTATTTTAGACACTGTTTTGCTATCTTACAGCAAATTCAAGAAATAAAATATTGCTCCAGTGAAACTATTTTATCTCCAATGATTACACAGTATTCCCAACACCCCTAAGCAAAACCTTTGGACAAGTCAGAAAGAGAATACAGAGTTGAAAACGATTGTTGTTGGTTTTTTAAAAAAAACAAAACAAAAACAGATTGAGTGTTTATGTGGCTATTCAAACTCTGATTGATGTCACAATCATAACCCATCATCAAGCCTAAAGGATCCTAAAGGTCAGTCTATCAGCTTCCAGTCCTATTTTGGAGGGTTTCCTTAAATGGCAGTCTCAAACAGCGATGCTGGAGAAAGTCAATTGAGACTGGGATAGGCCAGAAAGTGACCAAGACCACGGTGTTATTCAGCAGCTGCCTGGCCTTGTCAACAGGAACAGCACCACCATTTTGCCTACCTATGGCAAATCTGAATATGTTTCTGCACCATCCAATCCTTTCAGGTTGATATTTTGTTCAGTGATGTCTGACAAACTGTCCATCTTGAGGAGTCACTGGGGAAGAAGCCCCAACATTATCTCAAGCTCTTGTCGGGACATTGATTTGTCATGTCTTTGAATAAAGAGATTTCTGTGTCTGGAAGTAGCTCACTTTGAAAAACGAAAACATAAAAGTTGAGGTTTATTTCCTAAACATTTAAATCACTTATCTGCCCTTTCTCAGGACAGATTTCTGCTCTTCGACGACTGTTTTGTCTGCAGTAGCAAAGTGCACAGTGTGGCTCTCTCCAAGCCACTTTGAAAAGTCATATTAAATTCCTGCTATAGGCAGTCTTTACATAGTGCAACTTGTCCTTTAAGATAGTCTCTACAAGGGCAGATCCTTTTATGGTTTAGATGAGACCCTGCGCAGCTGAACAACAAAAGATCACCCTGGAAAACACAGTGCTTTCTCTTTTCATCAAAAGATGGGACCAGAATATCATTTGCAGACTCAGCAGTATGACACTGAATGTTGTATCTGGAAAATGAAGGGGAAAAAAACCATGATATGTAATCCTATATTTTATGTATTGTTTTGTAGTTCAAACAACTGGGATAATATTCATATTTTATTATTGATGCAAAACCTATTTTCATTCTTTCTTGTTCATGTTTGTTTATATCTACCATCTATGTATCATCATCATCTATCAATCATTATCATCTATCTATCATCTATCCATCTATCTATCTATCTATCTATCTATCTATCTATCTATCTATCTATCTATCTATCTATCTATCATCTATCTATCTCCCTAATATATTCACCTATCATCTCTTTCTTTCTAATTATCTGTCTATCCAGCTATATCCTCCTCCTCCTCCTCCTCTTCCTATATATCTCATTGGCACCAACCAGCATGGGAAATATAATGCTCGGAGTTGCCACTAAACAACCCCTGGAGGACCCCATGGCCTTCACACTTGCACAATCTGACATGACTGGTAGAAGGAGGCTGACCGTTTTGCTTTCCCCCAATTGCAGTTACACTGAATACAATTCTACTTCTGTCATCAATAGCTCTGAGTAGTGAAAGGTAATCTTAATGGACATAGAAACTTTACTTTTGAATTTCTATATAATTCTATCAATAAATTACAGTGAACAATTGATAATTCTGATACTGAAAGTGAATAATGTCTTGCTGCAAGTGGTCAAACCTAAGCATATTAGAAAAATTCTCTATTTAGGATAATTCATGCATTAATCAAATTAAACTCTTTAATTTAACTCAAATTAAACCAAATAAAACAACAAGTGTAAAAACAATGGATATAAAAATCCACAAAAATAAATATTGCAAAAATGGATTAAACCAGTCCCAAGCTAAGAGGATAAAAACAGCAATCTCAACAATGCAGTCATCTAAGCACACTTGCAACTTTTGCAGCATCTCCATGGTCACATGATCAAACTTGGCAACTGGTATGTATTTGTGACAGTTCCACTGTCCTGGGGTGATGTGATCAGCATCTGTAACCTTCCTGGCCAGCTTCCAAAGAGCAAAGTCAATGGAAAAAGCAAGCTTCGCTCAATGACTGTATTATTCACTTAACAACTGCAGTAATTCATTAATTGACTGTGGCAAAAGATGTTGTAAAATGAGTCACAACTCACTTCACTGACTTAGCAATGAAAATTTTGGGCTCAATTGTGGTTTTAAGTTGAGGACTATCTGTACACTGTTTATTAACCTATAACTATGTCCCCAGAGAACTGACACTGCGGGAGACTCCAGACTGTTACAACTATGGTGTACAATACAAAGAGCTATGATAGGGACATAGTCATGTCTACAATTGAAGGCAGGGTGGCTTCTGCATGATCTGGGATACTAACAGCATGTGAATCTGAACCTATCTCACAGTGCAAGGGCTTCAGGAGAATCTTGTGGTCACTCCTTGTAAGATATGCACAACACTTTTGTAATATCTCAGAGGTACTGAGCAGTAGTTCCTCAATATACATTTCAGATTAAGAAAACATTTCAGCCCTTCCTTGCATTCCACACTTACTTCAAGAGATCTTTGTCCTTATTCAAGTGCTGGAAAAAAGATGGTTCACATATGAGCTGGTTTTCTTGACAAACCTGTTTACACGATTTTCCAGTTTCAGCCATTTTGACTTGAAGAGCACTTAACGGAGGCCACATCACTTGGCCATGACAAAAATCCTGAAACAACATATGACCGGTTCCATGAGGGAGAATTATTATGCTCCTATAAAAAGCTGGAAAGACTGCAGTGCCCCGCAGCAGGGAATCCACAGCTCAGCATATATATTTTAAAAATGATAATCTTTCACATATAGATGAATACTACCTAATGTATTCCTTTTAAAAACAATATTCACACACACACACACACACACACACACACACACACACTACATTTGATGGTATTCATCTTATAAAGTAACAGCATAGTTGAAAACATTATCACAAGAACTGTAATTTTTAAAAGAAAGTTGAAAACTCTTATCAATAATTTTTACCTCTATTCTTTTGATATATCACATAATCAGACAGAATGTGAAGAAAACTGGCAAAGTTCAAAGTCCCATCTTATAAATAAAAACAATCAGTTCTTTAGGCTAGGAAATTTGAAGGATAAAACAGACAACTTCATATCACTTAAATATTTTATCCTCTTAGGCAAACATTACCGAACTGACAATCCACAGTGAATGCTTAATTGGTCTTGCCCAGGGGTCTGCAACCTTAAATACTCAAAGAGCCATTTGGACCCATTTGCCATAGAAAAGGAAACATTGGGAGTCAATAATTTAACAACCGGTTTGACTGGGTGGGTGTAGCCTATTCAACATCACTCACTCCCACCCAGCCACCTCCTGCTTTGGAATACGGAGCGAGTCTCCATCCCCTGCCATCACCCTTATCTTCTCAGGCCAGACCAGGAGTGATGGGGAGGGAAGGGACCAGCCAATGGTGGGAACAGCTGATAGGGAGCCGCAGAAGAGGACCGAAAGAGCCGCATGTGGCTCTACAGCCGCAGGTTGCAAACCCCTGGTTTTGCCTAACCCTATATATTTATCATATATTTATCATATATTTATCAGTCACTGCAAATATTAATTAAATATTGCTGCTCTGAATCATGCAACAATGACAATATAGCAGATATCTGCAACACTATGCACAACCTTCACTATTACTCTAATTGTCCAAATATATTCATGCAGAAAAGAAGCAGGCTCATTTATTCCAGTTTCAAAGGACTACTCGGGAATATCAAAGCCTACTAGATCTCATCAGCACTTATCTTTCAATTAGGATACTGCTCTGCTGGTTACAATTCCTATTTATTTATTTGATGGGGGCAATGCAATTGGAGCCATAGTGGTGCTGTGTTTGGAATGCATCATTGCAGGCAAATTATGTCCACAGCCAGGAGTTCAATCCCTTCGATCCTGACTGGTTTAAGGTTGATTCACCTGTCCATCCTTCTGAGGTTGGTAAAATGACAGCCTAGATTGTTGGGGGCAATAGGCCAACTCTGTAAACTGCTTAGAGACGGCTGTAAAACACTATGAAGCGATATATAAGTCTAAGTACTATTGCCAAGTGCTATTTCTGTAGCACCAGTCTTTCATTTCTCTTTGTTTCCCCTCCAAGATACTAAACTGTTTGCTGCAAGTTGATTTCCTGTTGCTAAACAAGGCACTAAGTGTAGTAACTATGTATCAGTCATATGTTTGCAACTGTGTATCATTGCAACTATGTATCGTTCAGGCATTTGCAAC
>BHFT01000554.1:0-20307 GCA_004320025.1 Laticauda laticaudata | reverse complement strand
TAAGCAACACCAGAATGTTTCCTTCCTGTCTTCCTTCCAGGATTAGGCCAGTAATTTCTTCTAACAACCAGTTCTCTGAACTGCTTAGAATGTTAACAACCAGTTCTAGCAAATCGGAACTGGTAGAATCCCACCCCTGATCATAAGCCACATTTTTCAGTGCCGTTGTACCTTTGAACAGTCACTAAATGAACTGTTGTAAGTCAAGGACTACTTTTATTCTGCTAACGTATTCATAAAGTAACATTAATAAGAAGTCTATACAGTTTTTGATTCTTTCTGAGCTTGGTTGTTTTCTTGTAGACATTTCATTACCAAACTACGTAACTTCATCAGCTTTAGCAGTTCATCCCTGAGCTACAAATATTCTCTTTTTATCAGCCATGAGAGCCCTTTTTCCCAGTGTTTAGCCCAATGATGGCTAACCTTTTCCATGTTGCATGCCTGCACCCATGATGCAATGCACACACTACTCCCCCCACGCCCCCTGAGCATGCATGTGTGACCTCCTGCACACACTGCGCACCTCTGTGCATGCGCGCATAACCTCTTTGCACCGCATGCCTCGGCGCATGCGCACACAACCCCCCACATGCCGCATGCCACTGTGCATGCACACACGTCTCCCACACGCATGTCTTCCCCATTCATGTGCGGCAGATACCTGACAATCAGCTGGCTGGGAGCACATGTGCATGCACAGTGGGGCTCTTCTGGGCAACCTCTCATGTGCCAGCAGAAGTGGGTCTGCATGCCACTTCCAGCCCATGTGCCATAGGTTCGCCATCATGGGTCTAGCCTATAATGCACAAATAGAGACAAAGGGACCCATATGTACAGGGGTGGGATTCTACCAGTTTGCACCTATTCGCTAGAAGCGGTTGTTTAACACACTAAGTAGTTTTGGAGAACAGGTTGTTAGAAGAAATTACTGGCCTAATTCTGGAAGGAAGACAGGAAGGAAACATCTTGGTGTTGCTTAAGCCCATGTCCCACTGCACCAACAGATGCAAAGAGGATGTAAAAGGACAAAAAAGCTTGCCATCCATTGGAAAACATGATGCATCCGTTGTGTATTCACGCATACGTGTTTCATTGCTCTATCCCTCAGCATCCGTCCACTGCGCAATTTCATCCATGCAAGAAGTTTTGAGCAGCCAAAACTTTTTGAGGATGAACTTTCCGCCGCGTACGATGTACATCCTTGACACATATGGGCAACAAACGTTCTACGTCCGTTGTCATCCGTTAAATGTCGCTGTATCTCTCGGCATTCTCTGGACATCCTCGCAACTCACATCCGCTGCAGCTGAAAGCGGAAAGAGGGAGGAGTGAAAGGTACACAGAACGTCCACACAGAGTTAGCACGGAAATAGAAAGGATGTAAGGGATGATCTCGTATATAAAGCATTAAAATGGGCAAAACATTTGTATATGGATGTATCTCGGTATATTAGGATGTCTGGAGTATGCCTAGAGTATGTGGAAAGACACCTAGTGGAAAACCGATTTTTCCTAATAAAAGGGGAGGAAATCACTTGGATCTCACTATCAGTCCAGCAGCCGTGGTGACAGACCTCTTCACCCTTGGTCTTGCTCTTCCACATCATCCATTGATCTCCACCATGGATCATCACACACTCCTTATGGTAGCTGCGATCATTCAACACCAGAACCAAGCCCTGTTCAGACTGTTTCACCTTTTCTATGCAAGGAGAACAAGGAGACGTCCAAGAGCTGTGTGGGTCCAGATGGATCGGAGAAGAGTGGAGTTTGGACTGGATGACAAGCTGATGGTGGGGCTGAGGAATGAAGACCCTCGTGCATTCCAGCACTTCATGAGGATGCCAGTAGCCATGTTTAATGAGATTGTAGAGCTCTGAGCACCAGGTTGACCAAGCCGAGCACCAACTTCCACCCCACATGGACCCTGGACTGAAGGTGGCACTGACTCTGCACCACCTGGCCTCTGGAACCACATATAGAAAACATGCAGTATGCATGGTGGGTGCACACAACAGCATCAGCAAAGTGGTCAGAGAAGTGCTGCAGGCCATCATCGAAGAATACCTGGGAGCTCCTCCAGTGCCCACCACTGAAAAAGGCTGGAGGAAAGTTGCAGACACAGTGGTATCAGAGGTGGAACTTTCCCCACACCGTTGGAGCCATAGATGGGAAGCACGTGGCCTCAAACTCCAGCCAACTCAGGTGCTCTCTTATTACAACTACAAGGGCTTCTCTATCATCATCCTCTTTGCCATGGTTGATGCGACTACAAGTTCATGTACAACGTCATGCTTCAGGACAACGGGTCAGCTTCAGATAGCCAGGTATATAAACCAGTGACCTCAAGGATGGGCTGGAACACAACCTCATATGGTTTTCAGATCCAGATCCCCTACCCAACGACACACAAGATGTTGCCCATTTCATCAGTAGATGACGCCTTCCCTCAGAACCTACCTCATTAGAAGCCCTACACTTCACGAGTATCCTCACCCGAGAGAGGATCTTCAACTACAGCTGTCCAGGGCAAGACGAGGTGTGAGAACGCCTTTGGCATCCTGGCCAACAGGTTCAGGTACTTCTACACCATTGCAAGCATCACCCCAGAGACTGTTAGGAGCATCATGGAAGCTTGCTGCATCCTGCACAATCTCATGCATACCCGCTACCCAGTGTTGCAGAACAGGCTTGTGGACCTTCCACCATCCAAGAGTAGTTCTGAAGTGTAGCCAGGCTCTCTGCCTTGCATCTCCACGCTGCCTGTTTTTTCTTGGGTGTCACGATACAGTCTGTGGCCCTTTCTCCACAGGTACTTCTTCTCCCTCAGCCATTCCAGCACCTCCTCCTCATGCTCCTCGGAAAGGGTGTACTGTTTTCCTCTCTCCCTTCTCCTTCCTTGCCTCTTCCTCCCTCTGGCAGGGGCTTGAGCAGCAGGGCTTTGAGGCCTTGGGGCTGGTCCACCACAGCGAGCAGCAAGCAGGAGAAGCACCAGCCACACACCAGCACCACGCAGCACAGCAGCAGCCAGACCAGAAGGAGAAGACCAGCAGCACCAGCACCACCACCACCAGCAGCAGCAGGAGAAGCACCAGCAGCACACACCAGCACCCAGCACCAGCAGGCACCCAGCAGCACCAGCAGCACCAGCAGCACCAGCAGCAGAAGCACCAGTCAGCTTCAGAGTTCAGTGCCAGGGGGTGGGATGGTGGTTCTGTCCTTTTTGCCAGGGCTGCAGGAGTAGGCACAGGCTTTTCTCTTCTTCCCTGACTGACGAACCATAGGTGTGTTATTCGAAGATGTCTGTGACACACCTCTTTCTCTGAATGCTGACTGCTTGCGAGCTGCATCCTTTTAATCCGCGGAGCTGAGTGCAATTCATCCTCCTGCATGCGCATGTGAACGCTTGATCCGCATGCATCCGCTATGCATCCGCTATTATCCGCTATGCATTCGCTATTGCATCCGCTATGATCCTTAGGCTCCGTGATGCATCCGCGTCATCCAATACGTATCCCTCCTTCCGCTATTCGTCCGCTTCGCATTCCCCTGGAAGCCCTTCGGATGTGTCATCCGCTTCCATCGCTGTCATCCGCTAGGTCTACGAACATCGATTTAACATCCTCGCTACGTACTACCCCGTCCGTTCCTTTCCGTTGTTTTCTTTCTGTTTATGCAAATTTGGGGCACTTTTTGGAGCGGAATAACAACGGTGGAGCCACCCCGAAATTTTGCTTGTCCGCTGTGTCCTTTTTGCATACTTTTGCATCCGTCGGCCAGTGGGACCTCGCCTTTACAGGAAACTGCCTCTCTGTTAATCCTTATTACATTCTTGGCAGGACTAGACTTCCTTCTCAGCTGTCTCTGAGGTTTTTCCCCTCCTTTGTGGTACTTTGCTTGTGTGGAGGACCATTCAAAGTTACAATGGCACTGAATTATGACTGTTGCAGCATCCCCACAGTCATGAGAGACCAGGTGAGGAGATGCATGCCCCGATGTGAGTGATGTTGAGTTTGCCACACCAGTCAGTTACATGACCACTAAGCCACGTCCACCAGTCACATGACCACCAAGCCATACCCACCACTTAAGCCACACCAACAGAACTGGTTGTTAAAAAATTTGTATCCCACCCCTGTTTATGACCATTTTTCATAGTTACGACCTTTGCAGCATCTCCATGATGACGTGATCTAAATTCAGATGCTGGGCAATGGGTCCATATTTATGACTGTTGCTGTGTCCCAAAGTCATGTGATTGCCTTCTGCGATTGTCTGACAAGCAAAGTCAATGGGGAAGCTAGATTCACTGAGCCACCAGGTTACTAACTTATCAACTGCAGTGATTCACAAAATAACAGTGACAAGAAAAGTTGTAAAACTGGGCAAAACTCTCTGAAGAAATGTCTCACTTAATAACAGAAATGTTGAGCTCAATTGTGGCCATAAGGTGAGGACTACCTGTGCTAGTAAACTAGCTGTTGTAGTTTACTGAGTAAATTGGTTAAGCAAACCACAACTTGGTGCAACAACTTGGAAGCCCTGAATCTTATTGCAACATGCATTATGTCAGACTTGCCATTTATGAATCATAGTTTGCTGAACAAGTGACGAATAGTTGTTGGGTTTGTCCAGAAATCATGGAATGCTGAGGAATACCATGCAATCAGCCACCCTGTCAGCCTTCAAGATTTCCTTCTTTTGCGTTGCATCTTTCGGCTGCCATAAGTAATGGGGGGAGGAGGGGGGAACATGATAATGGGAAGCGAGCTGGAGGTTTTACAACAAAGAACTGTATAAGTTGGGGGGGGGGGNTGGACAGATTGAATTATTGTGGGTGGGAACGTTGTATATGTGATTTACACGCTCATTTTCTCAGATTCAGAATTCCTTTGATGCTACCACTTGATTTCCAGTAAAAGATATCTTTTCTCTAATTAATGGAGTCTAAGTATTTCTTTCTGGGATTTTGAATGGAGCACCATTTAATATTATTCTGAATCTGAGAAAATGAGTGTGTAAATCACATATACAAATCGCTGTATGCAACCAAATTTTTGTCTTACCATCAAAGTCACTAAAGCCGTGCGACAGTGAGATGTCAGCATATAAATCTTATAAATGATAATGATAACAATAACAACAACAATAATAATAGTATTCACCCATTTTGATAAATGGTGGGTGAATACTGCTTCTTCATCTGTCTGCCTTGATGGATGACATATTTGTGGGCAGGTCAATTTTTTCCCTGGCAACTTGGATGCATTTTTGCCATTTCAAGGTTTTTCTGAATCTTGTTTGCTCTGTTCTTGCATACTATTTAAAGTGGATTATCTCCATGGTGATAGCCCAAACCATCTGGAACCCCTTTTCTTATTTTCATGGATTAATATAGAATTTGAAGAGACATTCTAAATAAGACTTGAGCAAGAGTACCTTAAATAGACTTCAGCATTGGATTATTCTTCCCACTTGTTTTCTCTTTTTCTCTTTGACTGAAAGAAAAGCTGTAAAAGAAAATGAGAGAAAGAGAGAAAAATAAACAAACACAAGAATAAAAAGATAACTGGAATTTGCATCGCTTTCGTTAGGAAAAAGTTTGACATCACTTCAATTTCCTTTTTTTCTCATATAACCCTTTTCATAGTATTTTCAGAATTAAGTATGATTTTCACCCATAACTTAAAAGTCGAAGCAGAATCCTAATTCCAGATATGGCATGAGATGAGCCTCTATCCTGGGCACTAATGATTCTGCATCCAGCTGTTGCCATGGATAAAGATTCTGATGTATTATTGGAAAGCAGAAAGAGCATAAAAATACCTAAGAGCAGCCCATGTCAGCCCAGAAATCTTTTGTTGCAGTGTACGGGGAGTTCCCGATTTACAACCATAATTGAACCTGCAATTGCAATTTTAAGTTCTGCCAGACATTAATCGGGTCACCAAATGCTTAATTTTATTATCTTTTTTTTGTGGTGCTTGTTAAGTGAATCATCATGGTCATTAAGCAAATGCAATGGTTGTTAAACAAATGCATTGTCCATAATGGGTAAAGGGTGTTTTGTTTTTTGCCAGAAACCAAAAGTAAGCACTGGTTCCTGCTGCCCAAAAAGTTGTAAATCACAGTCACTATGACTGTGGGATGCTAGCTATAAATTTGGTGGGGGAAGGGAGGTTGCCAATCACCCAAAATGTGATTGTGTGACTGTGGGAGGGTGGGGCAGCAGCTGTCAAAATTTTGAATCCAGGTTATAAATAGCCCTGGGGAGGTCCATCGTAACTTCCAACAGCTACCTTACCAGACATACATCAAAGATTACTTATAACTTCTGGATCCCAATGAAAAGGAATCAGCTGTGAGTTCTGTATACTATCATGGTGGAATGTTTACTTCAATACAAAAAGGGTCCTTAAACCAGTTTGGTATAATGGTTAAGGTACCAGGCTAAAACGCAAGATACGAGTTCCAATCCTACCTTAGGCACAAAGCCTGCTGAGAGGCTTTGGGCCCATCATACTCTCTCCATCCTAAAAAGCAGGCAATGGCAAACCACTTCTGAAATCTTGCCAAGAAAATTGCAGAGGCTAGTCTAGCAGTCATCAGGACTCTATACTCAGTCAAATACAAACATACACACACACACACAAAACAAGCTTATTAGGCGCCTCAGTGGGGATTAGAGTGAAAAAAGTAAATATGACAAAGATAACCATGCAATAGAAGCTCTACCCTTTTTACATGCATTGCCCGTATGACACATTTAAAATGAGGTAATTGTATGATTAGGGCTGCCATCTTGATTTTTATTTTTAACAACATACCCCTTGCAAACACTACCATGATGATAGAAATTTACCACCATAGTGCATACAGATGTGAGATATATATATATATATATTGATGTTATATATTATATATTATATAAATATATATATATATATAATATTAATATATATATGTGGTGTGTGTGTGTGTGGTGATGTGTGTGTGTGTGTGTGTGTGTGTGTGTGTTGCTTGTTATACACATATATATATATTTGTTTTTTTAAGTTTCGTGGGCTACTTACATGTGTGCTGTTTCAGGCTTCCTCGGGTATCCTATCCACTTCATAATTAGTGCGTTTTTAAAGTTGGTAGGCAACAAGTTTCAGCAGAATCCCTCATTCGCCATCATCAGGTTCTGTATTATTTGTATGTGGGGTCGAGGGTCTCGCAGCCGTATGGTTTTAATTGAGGCCTAGCCTAATTGATGGCAGGGATGTCTTTTTCTACATTTCTGATTTGTTGGGGAAGTCTTGGTTCTGTGTTTATTGGACTTGGAAGTTTGATTTTGATTTGGTGTTTTCTGCGTTCTTCTTGTCTGTTATGTGGGCTTTGATTGGGCTGCAACCATCCGTTCCCTTAATTGGAGCTTTCAGTGCGCAGCTTAGGCTTCGTGTGAAAGGGACGGTTGATATCCATTAGGAAGGCTAGGATTTCACCTGGTGGGGTGTGTTTTGAGTCTGGAAGGGTATCAGAAGGAGTCTGTTTGTGCCAAGAAACAATAAGAAGGTGTCTTTGCCTAGGCTCTGCTGGATGTGGAGATCTTCATTTGAAGATGCAGGCCTTCCAAATGATTGACAGATCTGGTGGAAATCAATCTCTTCTATTCATGCTTTCAGGTCTTTTTTCAATTCTCTATGGCTTCTCTGATGATTTCTGTGGCTGGGCTTCGATAGTGGTAAGCTTAGTCTGGTTTAGCTTAGTGCCATGAAGTGATGTTGGTGACCTGTGGTTTCATGTGTTGGACGTAGTTGGGGAGGCTGTGTTCAGCTTTTTTACTGAAAATAATTTTGTGTTCATCCAGGTGTGTAGGGACTTTATTCATCTATTGAAGTCTGTCCAATGTATGTGGCTGGGCATGATTGAACACAGGGAACTCGTATATGCTTTGGTTTTCAGGTCAATTTTTGTCTTTGGGTTTTTTCAAGGATGGCTGCGATATTTTTGTCTGTTTTCGAGCAGTTCTTGATAAGGTGCCATGCCTGCAATGTAGTATCTTACTGAACTTCTTGCCTGTAGTACCTCTTATGTAGAGCAGGACAGCTGTTTCCATAGGTCTGGTTGACCTTTCAGGTCTCTGTAGTCTTGGTGTGTTTTTTGTGGGATCAAAGCTGAGATTATTGTTTTTGTGGAAAGCCACTTGCGCTGTCTCAATTACTTTCAGTCAGGGCTTGCATAGTTCATCTTTATATGTGTCTTATCTGCAGGCGTTTGGTTCCTGGACAATTAGTGTTCTCGCCACGCGAATTTATCTGTGCTGGTAGTGGTGGAATTGAAGGCATTGCAGGTTAGATAGTGGGCTAGGTGTGTGTTTTTTCTTTCTGGTATAACGGTGCTGTCCACAGTGTGCCATCTTTCTTTTTGTGATTATAGTACATCTAGGAAATGGTAGTTTTTTTTTATTCCGTTCTCCATGGTGAACTTGATTTTGGCGGTGTCTGCTGTTTAGGTAGTGATTAGGAAATTGTTTTAGGTTTTCTTTTCCATGGGGGCACAAATCACAAAATGTTCATTCGTTGTCATCTATAGCCATAGTTTCGGTTGTGGGTGCATTTAAGCCAGGGCTCTGGATTCACAATTCTTCCATGAACAGGCCAAAACACCTGGGCACAAACAGACTCCCTCTGATACTCCAGCCTCAAAACACACCGCCCACCAGGCACCCATGATGAAAACCTAGCTTCCATTACCAATTGAGTAATAGTCCTCCTTACATCGAAGCGCAACGCTCGCTATGAAAGCCTCCAATCACGATGGAACAGAGTGTTGCCAGCCAACTCAAAGCCCACACAAACAGAACAGAAAAAACACGAAATCACCAATCACAGAACACGCAACACATCCAAGTCCAATTAAACACAGACCACAGACTCCCAACCAATCCAGGCATGATAGAAACAAAACAAACTCCTGCGCTCAACCAGATATAGCGCTAGCCTCAAATTTAAAACCAACGGCTGTGAGACCCTGACCCACATACCAAACTCAATTTACAGAAGCCTGATGATGGCCAGATTGAGATTCCTGCTGAACGTTGCTACAAACTTTAAAAGCACTACAATTGACGTGGATAATACCGAAGGAAGCTGAACAGCACAACATGAAGTACCCGCCGAAAACTTAAAAAAACAATATATCTGACCTCTTACGGGAGGACAATAAAATAAGCCAGATAAAAGCCTATGAGAAGCTTGGAAGATTAAAAGCAGCAGGAATATGATGTACCTGAAATTCTAGTGCAGCTGCAGAGACAACCAATGCAACACCCAACCTGCTTACAAATTAACAAATTTCATCACGCACAGCAGTCTACTAAACGTTATCCTTGAAAAAGAAGCAGAAATGGGCGTTTACTTGGCGGAGGAAGCGAAGTTCACAGTAAAAGATTCCAATTGGATCAGTTAAGGAACAAATGATTTGCTAGGCATCTACCACCTGGAATTCAGCAGCAAAAACCGAGCGGTCTACCAATTTTTTGCTGAGTAAGATAAAATATCAACTTACAACTGGAGAGCTGAAACTGAAAACCACTTACAAAAAATGAAAAACTCATTAAAAGAACTAAAGACGTGCCTACAACTTTAAGGAATACATTGATTGGAAAATAGAAGGAAGCTGAACAGCACTGTAAGTACCCCGAAATTAAAGAAAAAACAAAATATTTATATGTATAAAGACAAAAACAACAAAAAAAAAGCACAATATAATTAATATTTTTATAATATATATAAATAATATAATATATCTTGTTAATTAGGGAACATGACTAGAAACCCTCCAACAAACTCACAACAAAATCACCTGAAACAATTTAGTTATATAACGTTTCCAATCATGAGAACTCACCATAAAACCAGAAACAGATGTCTTAACCAAAAGGGATTTCCTATATTATGCCATAGCACCCAAAAAAAATCCCTGGCACCAGAATCCATTCATATGTGCAGTTAGAATCCAGGCCTAAACGCGAGATAAATCAGATTGAAGCTGAACAAAAATTAAAGGACACCAGGTTACAACATCTTATGCACAATGGAAACCGACGGAAAAAATTAACTTGCAAAAAGCATGAATCAGAGCGCTACAAACCCTTGGAAAAAATGATAACAGCATAATAATACTCCCAGGCAGAAACAAGAGGGGGAATGCCACGAGTAAGATATGGATAGAAAGAAGACTACAAAACAAAATTGACTCATATACCTACTCATAGACTCCACAAAACAAACCCTATAAACACAAGACCCAAACCACATATCTGAAAAATTAACCAAAAGAAAATTATATCCAAAGCCACATAACAAAGAAATACCAACAGACGATCAATTCTTCAAGAGAAAAAATCTTCTAAAGGAATGCCACCAAAATTTATACGACCTCCCAAAAAATACACAAAGAAGGCATACCTCTCAGACCCATAGTCAGCTCCAAAGGAGCACCATTACAAAACCCTAGCTAAACACTTAGCAAAACAACTTACAGCCCCCATGCTGAAAGCCGCAGCTTCATATTGTACCAAAACTCATTTACCACTTCTTAGAAATGATCAAAGATCTACACATGAACAAGAAGATCTGCTTGTAAGTTTCGGGACTGGTTTCACTATTCAACTCAAAGTCCAATAAGAGAAACTTCTTTGAAATCATCAAAAATAAATACCAACCAGCTAAAGACCCTCATGGGGAAAACTAACAGAACACTGCCTAGACCAACACATATTTTCATTATACAAAGGGACAAAGCAGAAGATACAAGCAAATTGAAGGAAGCCCCTATGGGATCACACTGTCACCTGTCATTGCAAACCTATCTCATGCGAAGAATCGAATCCAGAGCCCTGGCCTAATGCCACCCATCAAAACCCAAAAACTAGGGCTAATCGGACATCAAGAATGACACATTTGTGATTTGTCCCCGTTTTGGAAAGAAAACCTAAAACAATTTCCTAACACACCTAAAACTATGCAGACACCCAAAATCAAGATATAACACACATGGGGCAACGGAAATAAACAAACCAACTACCATCCTAGATTGCTACTAATTTATATATAAGAAAAAGATGGCACCACTGGGGACACACCATATTACCATTAAGTGAAAATCACACACCAACCTCTACCTCAACGCCCAATTCCACCCACCCACCCAGCCACAGATAAATTCCGTTGGCGAAAAACACTTAATTTACCAGAACCAAAACGCCTGGCCCAGATAAGACTACAGTGATAATAGACTGAACTGGATTGCACCCTGACTGAAGTATGTACAGCCAATGCTTCCTACAAAAACAAAATCACCAACTTGATCCACAAAAACAACACCAAGACATAAAACAAGACCTAGAAGAACAAGCGAGACCTATGAACAGCTGTCCTTGCCCTGACATAAGAGGTAGCTACAATGAAAATCAGTTACGATACTACCACAGGGCATCATATCAAGACTGCCTTCAAAACAGACAAGAAGAAATTCCAGCAGCCATAACTATTAGAAACCCCAAAAGACAAAATTGACCCTGGAAAACACAGACATATACGAAATTCCCTGTACATCATTGCGCCTGGCCACATACATTGGGAGGTCAGGACCAATAAGAAGATAAAGTAACCTGCCTAGATAGAACACAAAAAATTGCAGTAAAAAAGCTGGAACAACACCTAACCTCACTAGTCCAACACATGAAAACCACAGGTCACAACAATCAACTTCAATTGGCACTAAAACCCTAGCCACATAAGAAAACCCCAACCACAGAAATAATCATCAGTGGAGAAGCCCATAGAGAATTGAAAAAAGGACCTGAAAGCATGATAGATAGAGATATTCCACGCCAGACTGTCAATGTGCATATTGGAAAGCCTGCCACTCTCAAATAGAAAGATCTCCCCACGCGCACCGACAAAACAGTACGAACACCTTGATGCACAAACAAACTCCCGCGGTCTGATGCCTCCAACTCCTATCAACCCCCCACCAAGGCCAACCCAGTGAAACCTAGCTTCCTAATGGGATATCAAGCCGTCCTTTTCACACGGAAGCCAATCCATGCACTGAAAGCCTCCAACACGGTAGGAACAGTGTTGCCAGCAATCAATAAGCCACAAAATCAGACAGAAGAAACAAAAAACACCAATTCAATCATAAACTCCAAAGTCCACACTGAGGTAGGCGTGTGGTGTGTGGTGTGAACACAGACTCAGACTCTTACCCAATCAAAATAGACCGCCTTCGAATTTGAAAAGTCCAGAATGCTGTGAGTGGACCCACTCCATACAGAAGCCTGATGATGGCAGATGAGATTCTTGCTGAAACGTTGCTACACTTTAACAGCACTACAATGACGTGGGATAAATACCTGAAGGAAGCTAGACAGCACACTATGTAAGTACCCGCCGAAAGCGTAGCTTGAATAGTAGTATTATATATATAGATATATGTATATATATATATTATTATATATATATATTATTATATATATACTTGAGATATATAATATATATATATGAGTTATATTATATATATATTATGGTATATATATATATATAGCTGTTTAGCTTCCTTCGGGTATTTATTCTCCACGTCATATGTAAGTATCTGTTTAAAAGTTGTAGCTCATTGTAAGTTTCTGTTAAAGTTCTTAGCAACGTTTCAGCAGAATCTCATCTGCCATTCATCAGCTTCTTGAATGGAAGGTGTGTCTCACAGTTCCCTGTTTTCAAATTTTGAGGTGGTCTATTCTGGATTGGCTATTAAACCTGGGTCTGGGGGTTCATTGTTGACTGTGAGTGTTTGATTGATTGGTGGTTTCGTGGTTTCTTCTGTGCTTGTTTTGTGCTTTGATTGGCTGGCAGCACTTCTGTTCTTGTGTTGAGGCTTTCAATGCTCTTGGGCTTCGTGTGAAAGGACGTTCCTGTCCTCTCTTCATCAGTCAAAGGCTGCCATTAGTTTCAGCGCTGGAGTGACCTGGGATGGGGGGGTGTATTGAGTTGGAGGGCGGATCAGAGGGAGTCTGTTCTGTGCTTCAGACGTTGTGTGGGGAGTGTTTGAGTTGGAGCCAAGCACATTGAAGCCTCCAACCACAAGAACAGAGTGTGCCAGCCAATTCAAAGCCAGGCAAAACAGACAGAAGAAACCGAAATACACCAATCAATCCATTCTCCAAGCTCAAGGAACACAGGCCGCAGGTAATAAGCCAATCAGAATAGACCAGAGCCTCCAAATCTTGAAACAGAGATATCTGTGAGACCACACTTCCATTCAGAAGCCTGCCATGATGATGCGCAGAGAATTCTGCTTGAAACGTTGCTACAACTGTTAACAGAAACTACAATGAGCCTACCAATCTTTTACAGAAACTACAATACGTGGATAATACCCGAAGGAAGCTAACAGACAATCAAATTGTAAGTACCCGCGAGAGCTTAAACAAAACAAAAACAAAACACAAAAACATATATATATATATATTATATATATATATATATATAGTATAATTATATTATGATATATTATATAGGTATATATTATATAGTTAGTATTATATTATTATATATTATATATATATTATATATATATATTATTTTCTAGATTTTTCGGCGAGTTTATTTGTTATGTGGATCGTTTGGTTATTTGGTTTTCTTTCCCACGTAGATTTGGAAGTATTCTCTGGCAAACGTTTCGATGAAGTTCTCATATCATCATCTTCAGGCTTGTCTCTAGCTCTGTGCGCTTCTCAGAGTAATGTGTAGCTTGCAGCGCTTCTTCCTTTACTGTAGTGGGGGTAGTGGACTTGATTTGGGTGGGGGTTTTGGCTGTGTTCTGATTGGTAGGGGGTTTGCTGTGTTCCTGATTTGCCATGGGTGGTGTTTTCTGCTTAGGTGGCGGGCCCTGGCTGTTGCTTCAGGTTAGGTCTTAGTTGCTGGGGATTTTGAGCTGGTGAGCTGTGATCTTGTTTGTTTTGGCTTCAAGTGTTCGTGGTCGTGGCCACATCTTCATGTGAGGTTCCACACATTCCATGCCCACACAGCATGGAATAAACGAATGTATTACCTCCTACCAACCATGGTTGGGAAACTGCCCTCATTAATTAAACAAGCATCCTTAACATGAAGTATGATTCAGTCACCCACACTCCACTAAGGCTGCCCACACAAGATGCTACCACCACACTCCACGCAGAAAAAAGACTCACACCCACACAGAAGAGAGACACGACCACGAACCAGAAGCCATACTGCAAAGCGCTGCACCACTACCCCACTTGCAGAAGCCCCTTCTGACCCCATAAACAAGAAGCAAAAACTGACCACCCACACAAATGAAGATGTGGGCACGACCACGAAAACACGAGCCAAACAACAAGATCACAAGACTCAACCAGGCTCAAATCCCCAGCAACTAAGACTAACCCTGAGCACATACCAGGCCCCCACCTAAAGTCAGAACACCACACCCCCAGCAATCAGAACACAGCCAATCCCCCTACCATATCAGAACACAGCCAAACCCCCCCCAAGTACAAGTCACACCCCCACTAGCAGTTTAAAAGGGAAGAAGTCAGCTGCAAGCTTCACATTACTTCTGAGATAGCACAAGAGCTGTAAGATAACAAAGCCTGAGATGATGAATGAGACTTCATCGAAACTTTGCCTAGATACTTCCAATTCTACGCGGGAAAACCCCGAATAACCAAAGATTATATATATATTATATATATATATATATATATATATATAATATATATATATATATATAAATCCAGGCTTTGTATTGGGGTTCCTCTGTGAGTTCAGGCCTATCACAAAGCTGTTTCAGATTTTAAATTTGAGCTTTAGCCTAACTGTTGAGCCAGTAATGGTTTTTTCTTCATTTCCTGATTGGTTGGGAGTCTTGGTCTGTGTTTATTGGTCTTGGAGTTTGCTGTGTTCTGCTTGATTGGTGTTTCTAATTTTTTCTGTTTGTTTTGTGGCTTTGATTGGCTGGCAACACTGTGTTCCTGTATTGGAGGCTTTCAGCGCAGCTTGGCTTCGATTAAAAGGACGTTTCTCAACCTTGGTAACTGGAAGCTGTGTGGACTTCAATTCCCACAATTCCCAAACCACCATGGTGGCTGGGGAATTCTGAGAGTTGAAGTCCATCAGCTTCTAGCTGCCAAGGTTGAGCCCCAAAGCCCCAGACTAAACAGCACGTGAACATATCTACTGTGACTTGAGAGAAATCCAAAGAGAACAGTTGAAACATGAATAAAAAAGGACCAAGGGAAAATCTGATTGTCTGGAAGTTCTCTAAAACCTCCACCTTTACCCTTCATCTTGTTCCTTGGCATTTAAGATTCATTGCAAGACACTTATTAATTGCTTAATTACAAGCGGCTCCAGTCAAATGTGACTCTGACTGGCACACAATCCAGTAATCAGATTAAAGCAGTTAAGTCTAACAAAGTAAAAGAAACTGAATAGAACCTAAACCACCCAAAATAATCATTAATCAAATGTCCTAATTTCCAACCTTCCCTGGCACCTTCAGGAGGCATTTGAAAACTTGTGCCAAACAGGGGAGCCAGAAGTGCCAAGCAATCTCCCTTGGTGACATCTTGGGATTTAGCCGTGTGGATTGGCTGGTGGTTGGAAGGCAGATAGGATAGCAAATCTTGATTTGACAGTGATGGACAGGCTGATACGGCTGGATTGATGAGAGTTGTTGCTGCAAAAGCCTACAATCCACAGGGCAGGGGCTCAAGAGTGGGCAGAGTATGCACAAAATTGGAAAAACGGAAGTATACCCACAGAGGAAATGGTAATAAAGAAAATATTAGAATGAGCCGAAATGGACAGGTTAACGATGAAAATTAAAGACATAGGAGAAACAGAGTATTACCTAATATGGGACCTATCGTACAATTGGCTAGACCTGTAATGGCAAACCTATGGCACACGTGCCACAGGTGGCACGCAGAAACATTTGTGCTGGCAGGTGAGCCGCAGGCAAATGTACCTCACTGCACATGTGCGTGCCTCACAGCTGATTTTCGGCTGGTTTGAGGCCTTTTTTGACCTCCCAGAGGCTTGAAAAAGCCTCTGCAGGCTGAATAATAGACCCATTTCATCACTTCCTGTAATACCAGAAGTGACAAAACGGGCCTATTATTCGGCCTGCAAAAGCTGCAGAGGCTTTTTTCAAGCCTCTGGGAGGTTAAAAATCAGCTGTGAGGCACAGTGCAATAAGGGGGTGGTGGTGGTGGGGCAATTGCATGCGCATGCGGATGCGTAGGGGGCATGGGGGGTGCGTTGCCTTCTGGGTGCTGGCACACGCGTGCATGTATGGGCACACAATTTTTGGCACAGGAGCCCAAAAAGGTTAGCCACCACTGGGCTAGACAATAGATGTTAGAAAATGGTTAGAAAACGGATGACGAAAGAGAATCAACAAGTTAGAAACAAATGCAGGTATAAAGCTATATAGAAGGATACATATGTAAGCAATATTGGTACTAGATTCTACATAATTGCAAATTAAAATATATTGAGTGATAAATGTATAGAGAAGTATGTTATAACCATAGATACAATAGATATAAGTATGTTGTATAATATCAAGTTTTTATTCTTTTTTCTATGAATTGTACTGTGTGAAAAAGAGAAAATGGTCATAACTAGGATATATAACATTATGTATATTTTAAAAAGGTGCTGATACAGCCAGCATATCATCATTGCAAAATTGAAATTGCAATGTAAAATGAAGGAAAATGCACACAAAATATATTTTTTTTAAAAAAAAGAGTGGATAGAGTGATGAAAATAACATCTGTTAGCTTGGTGTAATGA
This sequence comes from Laticauda laticaudata, assembly GCA_004320025.1. Lineage (NCBI taxonomy): Eukaryota > Metazoa > Chordata > Lepidosauria > Squamata > Elapidae > Laticauda > Laticauda laticaudata. Next base: position 3,427 of record BHFT01000554.1, on the reverse strand, counting down.
TTAAAGTACTGACCTAGAAACCAGGAGGCTGAGAGTTCTAGTCCTGCTTTAAGCATGAAAGCTGATTGGGTGACCTGGGGGCTTGTCACTCTTTCTCAGCCCAACCCACTTCAGAGGGTTGTGTGGAAAAGAGGAGGAGGTAGGAGTATTATGTATTGTTGCCACTTTGAGTTATTTATAAACATAATAAAAGCGGGATAAAAATCTATTAAATAAATAAATTGTAATGCCATGACAAAAGCCTCACCACTTTTCTCCATGCAAATTGATGGCGTGTTCCCAATCTAAAGGAGCAAAGCTTCTGGCTTGTAGATGCCAGGAAGAAGGTAATAGTGCCTATCTCTAGAAAAAGTAATACTACAGATGGTTTTCCTGATGTATAAATACAACAGTCAGACCAAAGTACGAAGAATGTGAGGTTACTTCAAACTAGTTTACTTTCTTGTTCTTCACTGGTAGACAGAATCTTGCCAGACTAAAGCAATTATTTGTATAACTAGAGAGGTACTCCAGGAAAAGAGCTAGGGAGGAACTGCCTTAACCTTTTTTCTGCTGACCAAACTTTCCAAGTTCTGCTTATTCTTTGCCCTCTGGAAAGCAACCCCTCCCTTCTGGGAATCCAGACTACATTCCTACCACAGCCAATTTCATTTGCTTAAGTCTTTGAGCCACTGTCATTAAAGATACAAGCCCATTCCTAACAAACATAATCTATCCATAATGGGAGCTATAAAAATGTATTTCTCCATACTCTTGTCTGGTTAATCCTCCGCTAATAGCCAGCATTAGCAAGAGCCCTGGTGGCTCAGTGATTAGAATTTGGTATTGTAGGCTAACATTGCCCAGAGCAGGAATTGGATCATGACCAACTCAAGGTTGATTCAGCTTTCTATCTTTCTGAGGTTCGTAAAATGAGGATCCAGATTGTTGGGGGTAAACAGCTTAGAGCAAAGGTCTCCATACCTGGCAACTTTAAGGCTTGTAGACTTCAACTCCCAGAATTCTCCAGCCAGCATAGCTCACAACAAATGTTTCACTTAACATCATAAATTTGGGGCTCGGTTGTAATCGTAAGTTGAGGACTACCTGTACAGCATTGGTACATAAAATCACAGGGGTAAATTGTCAATCATTGATCAACATCACTGATCTTTAACCCATTTGGCAGGGGAAAAATTACAAGACAGCTGAAATAAGCACCAGTAACCAATTGATCCACTGGTGGTGGGCCAAGAAGGAATAAAAGCTATTTATTTTAACACCTTATTTATCTTTAAATGTGTTAGGATGGAGTTTACTGAGGCACTGGGAAAATGGATAACATTTTTAAATAAATGAAGCATGTACAGGCAATCTTTGACTTATAACAGTTCATTTAGTGACCATTCAAAGTTACAACAGCACTGAAAGAAGTGACTTGTGACCTTTTTTTCACATTTACGATCATTGCAGCCATGGGTGGGATTCAAAAATTTCAGTTCTCTGCCCAGTTGCTGGGGGTGGGTGTAGCCATGGTGGGCCTGGCCTACTCAGCCTCCTGTACCATGGCAGAAGGGTTTTCACCCTCCCTAGGCTCTGGAGGCTTTCACTGAGCCTTCAGGAGGGTGAAAATGGCCTTCCCCAGGCTCCAGAGGCCCTCCAGAGGCCCGAAATGGTTCCATTTTCAGACTTATGGAACTTCCAGGATGCCAATTTTCCCCTCCCTGAGCTCTGAATGCTTCCATCAAGTCTTTGGGAGGATGAAAATGGCCTNACTCCTGGGAGGGGTGGGGTGGGGCGGGTGGGGGCAGCCAGGGGTGAGATTTACTGGCTCAGCCGTGGTGCAGGAGGCTGAGTAGGTGGGTGGGCGTAGCCCTCACCCAGCAACTGGGCGAATCAGATGTAAAATTAGCATCTAGTTCGTCCAAACCAGTTTGAACCGGTTGAATCCCACCCCCCTGATTGCAGCGTCCCCATGGTCACATGATCAAAATTCAGATGCTTCGCATGTGGCTGCAGTGTCCTGGGGGCCATGTGATCCCCATTTGTAACCTTCCAACAAGCAAAATCAATGGGAAATCCAGATTCACATAACAATCATATTAATAATTTAACCAATGCAATGATTCACTGAACAATGGTAGCAAAAAAGTCACAAAATGGGGCAAAACTCACTTGGCAAACGTTTCACTTAGCAACATAAATTTGGGGCTCAGTTGTGATCATAACTCGAGGACTCCCTGTATAGGTTTTCTGCAGTTGTAATGTTCTGTAAACCATCCTTCTCCTTCTCAGTCCATCCCATTGCCTGTGGCTCACAGATTCTCTCTTCCTTCTGAGGGGCTGTGCAGCCACTCCTGCCAATATCAAAGCCAAAGATTTGAGGCTGAGCATCATTCTCAGCCCTCTGGCATTTCCCTTTCGTGTAAGCAAGCTGCTTCAGCTCTCCAAACCTGTCTTGTTGATTCTGGACGTGGTTGCGGTTGGGCAAGAGACTAGAAACGATATTTCCTCTCCACTCCCTTCCTGTTGCAAGCCAGATGCCAGAAATTAGACGTTCAGGCAATTCACTGCAATTTACTTGGATGCAAGGATCAGAATATTCAAATGATTTCTTGGAGACAATTAGAAAACAAAACCTACTAAGGCCGAGGCTCATGCATTTGTATAAGGAGGAATACAGGAAAGCTGTGTTACATTACACAAAACAAATACAGAGCTAAGCATGATTAGGTGAGAAGATACTGAAAAAGAAAGCCAAAAGTAGATGTGTGCCCATTGTGCCCATTATGCTATTCTGTTTTATTTTATTTTATTTATTTTGTTTTATTAACAAGCCTCAGCAGTATGTTTGGCTATAAAATATTGTAAAGAAAAAATAAGGTGACTTACTTGCCAAAGTAGTGGTAATATTGCCAATGATAAATTAGATGTGACTGCCCTCTATTGGTCTGTAGGATTTCTCAAAATATTCTTTCTCATACATACGAGGAATGCAAAAATGTATATAATTAGGGTTCTGCCCTAGTTGGAAAATGATTCAGAAGAATTGCTCTGGTCTTTCCTTTGTTCTTCATTAAAGCAGCAGTCTTTCTTTAAGATTCCCTTTTGAAAGCTGCTGGGAATGAGGTAGTATCATAATAAGATACTGACAGAACTGTAGAAAAAGCAATTGCTACCAACTTGCCTTCCATTGAGAACTTGTCTACAACATGAGTCAAAAAAAAGAGCTGTGAAAATATCTATAGACCCCTCACATCCTGGACATAAATTGTTTCAACTTCTACCCTAAAAACAATGCTATAGGGCACTGCATACCAGAACAACTAGAAACAAGGACAGTTTTTCCCCAAACAACAACACTCTGCTATAGCCCCTGTCACACTGCACCAACGGATGCAAAGAGGATGTAAAATGTTAAAAAAAGCTTGCCATCCGTTGGAAAACA
>BHFT01000553.1:0-18124 GCA_004320025.1 Laticauda laticaudata | reverse complement strand
CTAACACGATGCATCCATCTGTACTCACTGCCTCCGTTTTTTCATCCTCTCTATGCGTCCAGCATCCGTCGACTGACATTTCATCCGCTCAAAAAGTTTGGAGCTGTCAAAACTTTTTGAGCAGAAAATGTATCCAACACTCCGCTTTTGCATCCACAACGCATACGGGGAACATCCGTTCTGCATCCACAACGCATACGGGGAACATCCGTTCTGCATCCGTTGATCATCGTTATGCATCCGCGCAACTCAAATCCGCACCAGGGAAAGCGGACACAGGGAGGAAGCGAAACGGATGCGGAACGGATGCGCAGCGTTAGTAGCATGGACGGAGAAGGATGAAAGCGGATGCAAGCTCGCAAAGAAAGCATTTAAAAATGGAAAAAACGTTTGCAGAGGGGACCGATCTTGGATGTTAAGGATGTCTGGAGGATGCCTAGAGGATGCAAAAGGACACCTAGTGAAAACCTATATTGCCTATAAAAAAGGGGGAGCAACTTACCTGGATCTCACTTTCAGTCCAGCAGCCCTGCTGTGAGACCTCTGCAGACTTCACTTGACTCTTGCTCTTCCACAGCATTCAGTCATGTCCACCATGGATCATAACACAGTCCTTTTGGTAGCCACATCGTCTGCAACAGTGCCGAAGCCATCTACAGGCTCTTTCAACTGTTCTACGGAAAGAAAGGAGGCGGCCAAGAAGCATCTGGGGTCCGATGATGGATTGGGAGAAGAGCAGAGTACGGACTGTACAACAAGCTGATGGTGGAGCTATGGAAACGAAAGACCCTCGTGCCTTCCAAACTTCATGTGAGGATCCTCCCAACCATGTTTGATGAAGTTTGGAGCGGCTGACACCCAGGTTGACCAAGCAGCAGCACCAAATTCACCCCAGCCTGGACTCAAGGTGGCACTGACTCTGCACCACTGGCCTCAGGATCACCTACAGGAGCATGCAGTACGCTGGAGGGGTGCCACACAACACCATCAGCATTGTGGTCAAGAGAAGTGGTGCAGGCCATCATCAAAGAAATACCTGGAGGAGCTCCGCCAGTGCCCCTCCACTGAAGAAGGCTGGAAGAAAGTTGCAAGAGCAGAGGTATCAGAAGTGGAACTTCCCCCACACCGTGTGGAGCCATAGATGGCAAGCACGTGGCCTTCAAAGCTCCAACCAACGTTGGAGTCCAATTATTTCAACTACAAGGGCTTCTTCAGCATGGTCGATGATGACTACAAATTCATGTACATGATGCTTAGGCCACGGGTTAGCTTCAGATGCCCAGGTATACAAGCCAGTGACCTCAAGAAGGGGTGGGAATGCAACCTCATCATGAGCTTCCCAGATCCAGACCTCCTGCCAACGACACGCAAGATGTGCCCTACTTCATCATGGGGGATGACTCTTCTCCCTCAGAACCTACCTCATGAAAGCCCTACACTTTCCAGACTCCTCACCCGTTGAAGAGAGGATCTTCACTACAAGCTGTCCAGGGCAAGGTGGGTGGTGGAGAACGCCTTTGGCATACCTGGCCAACAGGTTCCAGGTACTTCTCAACACCATGCCAGCATCGCCCAGAGACCGTGAGGAGGATTCGTGGAACTGCTGCATCCTGCACAATCCATGGACACCGCTACCCAGTGTTGCAGACAGGCTCATGGACCTCCACAAGGCAATGGGGACAAGGAGCCTGGGAAATGGAGGCAAGGGCGAAAACCTGATAGACACTGAGGATGTGCAAGGCCCAAACAGACCCTCACATGAAGGGAAGAAGCAGCACAACCTCCTGAGACACTGGTGGCAATCCTCCAGGCTGGAGCAGTGGAGACAGGATGGTAGAGATTAATGGATGCTTCCTTGAGCCTGTCTCATCACACTGATGAGATTGGGCCATGTATGTTGAGTGGGCCTACAATAACAGGGCATTTAATAAAGAGTTGTGTTTATGTTGACATGTGTGGATGAATGATTACATTATTATGATAAAGGGCCATAGTGTGTGGCACTTGGGAGGGTGGACCATTACAGTCCCACTATGCTTGCACTGGAGGTTTATCTATCCCACAGCTATTACCATCCCAAAGGTATCCCTGCCCATCCCCAGCTATTACCCATCCCACAGGTATTCTGCCCATCCCACAGCTATCACCCATCCCACAGGTATCCCTGCCCATGCCCACTGCTATCTTAACCCATCCCACAGGTAATCCCTGCTTCATCCCACTTCTATCTTAACCCATTCCACAAGCATGCAAAGGCTATAAACTATTTCTAAAGTTTCCACCAAGACTTTTATTTACAAAATAAATGAAGCAAGTGGTGAACAAAGATAATCTTTATTATATAACATGCTGTAAAAGAAGAATGACCCAAGGTCAAGTGTCCAAAGCAAAAAATAAAAAGACAACAGGTAGCCACCCAGTCTCTGGGCACTCCTCTTGGTCACTCTGAGGCGTGCCCAGTCTCAGGGTGAAGGGTCCAGGTGCTGTGGAGGAATGGCTGCTGCTGGAGTGCTGGTCTTGAAGCACCACTGGGGTGCCTGGCCCGACGAGGACAACAGGGATGATGTGTTTGCGGAAGCTCTCAGAACAGCTGGCTCAGCCCCGTGATGTTGAGAGCTCCTTCCTCCATGCCATGGGCGTGTCAGCCCCAGTACCGATGACAGATGTACTGAGGCCGGGCTTGGCTGTGGGGTGGAGGAAGGAGCAGTGTAGTGGGGGCTGTCTGGTCTGCAGCTGGGTGAGGGCTGGCAGTCATGGCGTATGGCATGGCATGCGGGTGGCGTGCGGTGGCAGCAATAGCGTGGGTGGCATCGGTGGCATCAGTGGAACTGGTGGCAACGGTGTCGTCCAATGAACCTGTGCCTGGGACTGGGAAGGGCTGCTGTCTTGTTGCTGCTGGACCTCCTGGTAGCCGTAGCCCTGGTAGTGAGGGCCTGTGGAAAGCCTTGGAATGGGAGTGACATCACCTGTGGTGGAGGAGCAGACCTGGACTGGGTGGGAGCAGGTTCATCTAGGTCTGGAGGGTTATGAAAGTGGATCGGTGATATCTCTCTCTAACCAACGGATGACAAGTGTTTCTCTCCATTTTACATCCTCTTTCCATCCGTTGGTGCAGTGTGACATGGGCTTTAGGTTCACCTTTTAAGTTGCATTACTGAAATAAATGTACTTTTGCACAATATTCTAATTTTTCGAGTTTCACCTGTATGATTGAACGACAGCTTCCACATATGTTAAATTTAAAACCAGGCCCTCTTGGTAGTGATTTGTGAGAGATTAGTCACTCATTAACAAGAGTTTGGATAATCATTTGTCTGAAATGGTGTAGGGTTTCCTGCCTAAGCAGGGGGTTGGACTAGAAGACCTCCAAATCTGATATTCTATTTAATCGATGTAATTATTTTCGATACCAGTTCTGATCAAGGGTTTCTTGCTAAATTTGTCACTAACTAGAACTCTCTGTTTTTCCTATGAATGATGAACTCATTCTAACTGACACAAAAGAGTAAATGATAATTATGTTCTTACACCCCTGTTACACATGCTTTTACTTCGGTGAAGGTTCCCAAGAGATTTCTTTCTTAAAACAACTTTTGGTGGTACAGCTTCTGAAATGAGAAAAAAGTAATGATTATACATCCCACTTATCCTTTATGTGTTTCAGCCATGGTTTCCTGAATTCATCACAATGGTTGGCTTCTTATATCACTTTAAGACAAAAATCATGGCTTACAAACCACAGTAATTAAAGTCACACAATATGCTAATCTATTTAGTATAGCATTTGGCTTATCACAGTACACTTAACTATAGATTTTTTTAAAATCATTGAGAAAAATCTACGGCTTGTTGGCAGAAAGTCAATTTAAAAAATATCACGAAAAAGCTATAGCAATTATATGCAATTTATAAGTCATAATGGTAGAATTCACAAAACCTGAGTTGAATTAACATGATGGCTTAATTCACACATTTTCCTAAGGAAACTTGTTATGACTTTGGGTGATATGTGAATCTGAGCCTATGAGAAGAACCTGGATATCTTGCAGGTTTAGTCAAATGATTTTTAGATATTCTTGATTCTGAAATATTAAAGATAAAATGTAACTGGCTAAGTAATATTTATTCACATTCACTGGATTGTCTTTGTGGATTTATAGGTTGACAGTTTTCTGTTCAGTTTTTTTTTTTTAATTTAAGAAGCAGTGTGCTTTGGTTTGCAGTGTTAATCATAATGACTGAATTCATTTGTCAATAAAAGCAAGAGTTACATATCTAAGACAAATGAAGAAAGCCCCATTCTACTTTATAGGCTGCATGAATTTGCCCTATTGTATAAATAATTTTGAAGAAATTACACCACTGAATTGAAACTGGGTCCTTCCAAATAGGATTTTTATTGAACAAATGCCCTTTGTTCTCCACAGAATTTTATTGTGAAGTCCAGACATTACTGCTTTCCCTTCTTTCTGCATTAGTACTTCTTAGGTTTTTTTTTATTTACTGCAGAAAAATGGTAATAAAAAGAGACACAGTCTGAAAAATAATTCCAGTTGATCTCTTGACATTAGACTAAAGAGTTCTAGGCTTTCTTGATTTAGTCCAGGTTTGATGAACCATAGGCCTTTGATGACGTGTGGACTGAAACTCCCAGAATTCCTGAACCAGCCATGTCCTCAAATCATAAAGGAGTCATTGTAGAACGGAAGAAGCTTCTTAGATGAGAAGCGAAACAACTTCAAAAGTAAAAACAAGAAAGTCCAGTTGCCTCCTGAAAAAGCACCTGAAGGACAACCATGACCTGGATGATTGAATCTCTACAGACTTTTAGCTATACAATTTGGATGAACACCCTTTGAATGGTGTGGGAATAGGAATGGATTTCCAAAGAAAAATTGCAGACTACAGGAACCAGGAGCATTACTCAGATAACCCTGAAGACACAGATAAATCTTCAAGTACTTCAACAACTCTCCAGAAGGATGCAGATTATCAGCTGTCTTCAAAGAATATAAATCCTTCCATTCCCTACTTTCCTGTCAGAGCTGAAGAAGCTTCTTGGATGAAAAGCAAAATGTCTTCAAAAGAAAAAACAAAAAAGTCCAGTTTCCTCCTAAAAAGCACATTTGGGACAACCATGATCTGGATGACTGAGAATCTCTACATAAAGGGATTATTCTCCACCTCTGATTTTAGCCCATCATGGCAAGTTGCTGGTTTCAAAAACTGAAGGCAACAGACAAACCAGGTAATCATGGCACAAGCAAAAGTTTGCAAGAGCTCCAAGAAACAAATGCTGATGGGCAGTCACACACACACACACACACACACACACACACACACACAATCAAATGTGGGCCTAGTCCATGGCAACCATATTAGACTTCAAAAATCTAAATGTCTACTAGATGGCAGCAAGGAGAATGAGAATCTCTAGCCATTTGCTACCATCTAAAGGTTCTATTAATTTTTGCAGTCTAAATCTGCTTTACTAATAGGGAAACTGAGTAACAGCTAGGTGACTGAATACTATTATGATGACATAAGTAGTTGCTTACAGAACCTCAATTAGTTACTGGCAGACTGTTCTGGCAACAAGATATCTGTTGAACTACAAGAGTCAGCAGTAACTGAGCAATCACTATCATTAATTAACATTCAGATGTGAAATGAAGAGGACATTTGGACAAAATGGTTGGAAACATTGAGTAGAGGGGATCTTTCGGGAAACATCTTTCCCTTGTCCAATTAAATATTAATTAGAATGCATGCTTAGATTTCAGATCAGTTTTCCATAATTGGAGCTTTTCACTTCTGTTGGACATCACTTTTCATCATTCCAATTCAGGAAAGCCTGTGAATAATTTAAATTCAAGAGTTTAAAAGGGCAAGTGTTTATAGATGTGGAAATTTCTGAGTCTGGCTTATAGCCAGGTTGGATCTTTTTGGGGATACGAAAAACATTAGCCGATAGGAACTGCAAAGTATAGGGTGGGGGATTAATGGTGTATTGATATCTTCAGAGTTCAAACCAAAAGTATTGGTCTAATTTAGGGAATTTGCAGGAAGGGTTTGGGGTAATACTCATGATTTGGAGGCCAAATGTTGGCCTGCAATTTTGGTTTGGGGGAGAAAGAAGCTACAAAACTTGGAAAAATATGTGTAGTAGATTGCAAAATCTTGGTATAGCTAGTAAAAGGAAGAGGTGGGGCCAAAAACAAGGAGGAAAACAAAGAGGGAATGTTCATAAGAGCCCTGGTAGTACAGTGGTTAAAGTGCAGTATTACAGGCAAACTCTGCCCATAGCCTGGAATTTGACCCTGATGGGGTTGACTTAACTTTTCATACATCTGAGATTGGAAGAATGAGGACAAAGATTATTGGGGACAAGATGTAAATAATGCTTTGATACTGTAAACTGCCCAGAGAATTTTCTGTAAGTGCTATGAGGCATAGTGGCTAGAATGCAGTATAATAGGCTCACTGCTGACTGTCAGCTTTTCGATCCTTACCAGCTCAAGGTTGACTCAGGCTTCCATCCTTCCAAGGTTGGTCAAATGAGGACCCAGATTATTGAGAGTGATATGCTGACTCTGTAAACCTCTTAAAGAGTGCTCTGAAGCATTAGAAAGTGGTATATAAGTCTAAGTGCTATTGCTAAATGTTAAGCACTTAATTTTGATCACTCATACAAAGATTTTTTTAAAAAGGCTTTTCAGTTTTCAGATCAATTGCCAGTTAATTAACTCCAGAAAAGCAGAAAAAGTTGCATGATTTACCACCCCTTTCACATTGTACTTGCCATTTTGCACAGATGACATTTCTTCCAGGTGAATGGTTTTTAAATGTTCTTCCAAGCCATAGGTAGGAGTGAATGCTCGGTAGCCCTCAGATCTCTCAGGGGCAAGACTGGCTCCCTTGGAACTCAGACCGGGAGGGACCTTGGCTTCTGTTCCAGAAGAACTATCTTTCTGCATCTTTTGGAAGTGATAAGAAGACAAATTGGCAAGGCGGGAAGAAGAGGTCACCCAGCTAAAGCGATACTGAATGGAGGAAGGAGATAAAATCCCTCCAGATTAGGTCCCAAAGGTACTTTTCTAAAAGGCAGCCAGCCTTCCTTGGAAGCACAGTTGCCTTTTTGGGAGGAAAAAAACCTTTGGAACAACCATGACCTGGCTAATTGAATATCTCCATAGAGCTCGAAATTACAGTGATCCAGAAGTGAGTAAACTAATCTATTGACTTGCATTTCCCTTCTCTACCAGTATTCATTTCATTTAAGAAAAGAGAATGTTTAAAAAGAGTCAACCATTTACCTGAAATTGTCATGGACAGGTGGGGTTAAGGGTAGAGGTGGTATTCAGTAGGCTCTGACCAGTTCTGGAAAACCAGTAGCGGAAATTTTGAATAATTTGGAGAACCAGCAAATACCACCTCTGACTGGCCCCACCTCCTTCCTCCCGAGTCCCAGCTGATCGGCTGGGTCTTCTTTTGTTGCCCTGCACAGGAGAACGGAACTGGAAAGCAGGTTAGTGGAGTGAGGAGGTAATGGGGATTTTACAGTATCCTTCCCCTGCCATGCCCACAAAGCCATGTCCACCAAGCCACACACAATTTTGAATCCCACCACTGGGTAAGCGGTACACCTGCCTTTTGCTATATAATAGGCTGTTTGTCTCCTCATCTTCTCACACTTCTCTTTGTTACCTAGAAAGATCCCAAGGAATTCTGGGCAAATATATTTGGGTGATTTTAATACTGGGAGGTGAACAGTTAGTGAGACTTTCAGAAAGGTGGAAACAGGTGTCTTAAGCAACAGAAACCACAGCCACTTCCGGTTTCAATGTTGATTCAGTGTTCCATTCTTCCAAGGTTGGTAAAATGAGGACCCAGATTGTTGGGTGCAATAGATTGACACTGTAGACCACTTAGAGAGGGGCTATAAAGCAGATTGAAGCATTATATAAGTCTACTTGCTATTGCTATTGCTATTTAGAGGTACTCCTCGACATACAGCCGCAAATTGGGCCCACAATTTATGTTGCTAAGTGAGAAATTTGTTCAGTGAGTTTTGCTTCATTTCTCAACTTTTCTTGCCATATTTCTTAAGTGAGTCGCTGCAGTTGTTCAGTGAGTAACACAGATGTTCAGGGAAACTGGCTTTCCCATTGATTTTGCTTGTCAGAAGATCGCAAAAGGGAGATTGCATGACTCCCAGGACACTGCAACCATCATAAATGTGAGTCAGTTGCCAAGTATCCAAATGTAGATCACATGACCACGGGGATATTGCAAGAGACATAAGTGTGAAAAATGGTCATAAGTCACTTTTTTCAATGCTGTTGTAACTTTGAATGGTCACTTAGTGAACTGTTGTAACTTGAGGACTATCTATATTTATTTACTTTCTGTCTCTGTCTGTCTGTCTGTTTTCCCCCCTCCCTCTCCCTCCCTCCCTCCCCCTCTCCCTCTCTCTGTCTTTCTTTCTCTCTCTTTAAGACTCTGGAGAGCTTCAAAATAACAAAACAAAATTAAAAGCAACAAAAAAGTAGAATATAACAATTTTTAAAAAGAAGAAAAAGCAACATAAAAGCATCTTTTTTTAAAAAAATCATAAAATACATAAAGCTTGCAAGCCCTTAAACCCACTCATTGAATCAATTACTTCAGCTTCTGCACTGTTCTATCACACTCCCGTTGGTAAAAATCAGGTCATTGTTAAAACACTCCAAGAGAAATGTCAAAGCAAACCTTTATTGGCCTGAGAATAACAAAGGAAAATGAGGAGGGGAAAGCGGGGTTGCAGGGAGGAAAAATTGGAGACACATGAATGAGGAGATCCTCTTTCCTCTGAAATCCAGTGCATGGATTTTAGAGGCCAGAATTGCCAATGGATTGTAAAGAGTTTAAGAAATGAATAGGGAAGCATTTCAATCAATCAGAGTATTGCTGGAAGACCTTGGAGATCTTCAAGATTAACCCTCTGCTCAAGCAAGGGACCCTATACCAATTGAGATAAGTGGCTTTCTGGTCTCTTCTTAAAAACTACTACTGATGAAGTCCCTGCAACTTCTAGAGGCAAGCTGTTCTATTGGTTAATTGTCCTCATTGCTCAGTGGCTAAAACGCTGAGTTTGTCACTCAGAAAGGTCGGCAGTTTGGCGGTTCAAATCCCTAGTGCCGCATAACAGAGTGAGCTCCTATTACTTGCCACAGCTTCTGCAACCAAGCAGTTTGAAAGCATGTAAAAATGCAAGTAGAAAAACAGGGGCCCCTTTGGTGGGAAGGTAACAGCGTTCTGTGCATCTTCAGCATTTATTCATGCCAGCCACATGACCATGGTGACGTCTTTGGACAGCCCTGGCTCTTCGGCTTTGTAATGGAGATGAGCACCACCCCCGAGAGCCAGAAATGACAAGCACGTATGCGCGAGGGGAACCTTTACCTACATATTGATAATTCATTTTAGCAAGGTAAATTAAATGATATTTTTGCCACTGCCTATTTTAAATTCCTGAGGTTTTGGGGAAGGACTGGGAGACAGTCCCTGTTGTACCACTCAAAACTCATCTGGAATCCATGTCCTTCCCCAAAAAAGAAGGGCATGGATTCCAGATGAATCTAACATTCTCACAGATCACCCCAAGTCAAGAAATTTTCACTCTAGAACACAGGCAATCCTTGATTTATGATCACAATTGGGACCACAATTTCCATTGCTAAGTCAGGAAGTGGTAAGCGAGATGAATCCAATTTTACAACGTGCAAATGACACCAGTTAACTAGTTGTTAAATGAATCTTGGTTCCTTCCCCCCTACCCCTTTTACTTTACTGGTCAGAAACCAGCTGGGAAAGTCACAAATAGTAATCACAGGTCCTTGGGACTCTGTAACCATTGTAAATTCATACCTAAATATTGATCATGTGACTGTGGGTTTGCCGCAGGGGTCATAGTTGGAAGGACCTTTTGTAAGTCACTTTTTTCAGTACTGTTGTAAGTTTGAACAGTCACTAAAAACAATAGCACTTAGACTTATATCGCTTCACAGTGCTTTACGGTCCTGTTTAAGAGGTTTACAGAGTCAGCCTATGGCCCCCAACAATCTGGGTCCTAATTTGACCCACCTCAGAAGGATGGAAGGCTGAGTCAAACTTGAGCCAGTGAGAATCGAATTGCTGAACTGCAGACATCTGGCAGTCAGAAGAATTAGCCTGCAGCACTGCACTTTGCCACCATGGCTCAGAATGGTTTTTAGTCAAGGATTACCTGTGCCTTATTTCACATGCTTAGTAAAAACAAGGGATATATATGTGGGGCTGTCTGATGGTAATTTAAATGTAGTCCTCAAAACAGTTCATTTAGTAACTGTTCAAAGTTACAACTGTATAAATGAAGAAAGTGACTTATGACCATTTTTCACACTTACCATTGCAGCATCCCTCTGGTCACGTGATCTAAATTCAGATGCCTGGCAACTGACTCTCATTTATGATGCTTACAGTGTCCCCGGGGTCATGTGATCTTCTTTTTCCACCTTCTGACAAGCAAAGTCAGTGGGGAACCCAGATTCACTTAACAAGTGTGTTCCTAACTTAACAACTGCAGTGATTTGCTTAAGAACTGTACCATGAAAGGTTATAAAATGGAGCAAAACTCACTTAACCAATGTCTCATTTTGCAACAGAAATTTGGGGCTCTGTTGCAGTCGTACATCAAGGATTAGCTCTTTTTCATTCATATGAGACAGAATTATTGCTTATGTAGCAAAATAACCATCCAGGAAATACGATGGCATAAAAAAAGAAAAGAAAAAATGATCATGGAAATTGCATGGAAATACTTCATGGCAAAACTGGAGCTTTGCTGACCTCCGGAGGCTGAGCATAAGAATGCATATTTCAAAATTTATTATTTACCAAAATGTCTTGGATTTCACTGACAGCTGGCCTAATCTTCCACTTGTAACAGGAATACACGACTTCCATTTTTTCTCTGCAATCTGAGAAATGGGGAAAAACAAAAATGAGTAAATGACTACGGGAAGCCGCATCCCCCCACCCCCAGAAGAATTTAATGTTTGGGGGAATATTAAAAGAGGCAGAATATAATATTACCCCCAAAGGAGAAATGGAGAAATGTGTTCTTAGAGGCAGAAAGCAACCCTGTTTTCTGCATAGTAAAACAGCCTCCAGCAGATGCCTGAAATCTTTAGAGATAGAGATTTTGTGCCCATTAAGAAAGACTGGGTCAGCCTATTCACAGATAAAACACCTTCACTTCCAGGTGATGTGATTAAGGAGAGGACATGACCTTAAGCCCATTCATTGAGAAAAGTGAAAACAATACCGGTCCATTTAGAAAAGCAGGCTAGGGGCAACCGATAACAGAAAAACATCAATTACAGATGCCTGACAGGCCTGGGACCAAGGAAGCTGATCATTAAGACCCATCATGAGCCTTTGCAAAACCAATCAAATGATAAAAGCTCACAAAGCAAACTTCAAAATTACAAAATACTGTAATCAAGGAGTGTCAAACACAAGGCCTGCGGGCCGGATCCAGCCTGCAATATTGTCAGATATGGCCCACAGGGCTGTCCTGGAAAATGTAAGGAGCTGGCTAATGTTGCTTTAGCCCAGTCTACCTAAATGAAGAAGAAACATTGGGCCAGCATGGCTTCAGCCCGGTGTGAAGAGGAAGTATGCCAGCAGTTTGGGGAGTGGTGTCAAGCTGTCCATGCCCACCAAGTTGGCCACATCCACCCAGTCAGCCATGCCCAGGCAGTCCCCCAAGGTGAAACACAGCTCTAATGCGGCCCTCAATGAAATTGAGTTTGACACCCCTGCTGTAAACTGTATAAAAATTCTTGCCCCTTATCAAGCTAAACCCCTGTCACACTGAACCAACGGATGCAAAGAGGATGTAAAATGGACAAAAAAGCTTGCCATCCATTGGAAAACGCAATGCATACGTTGTGTACTCACTGCATGTACGTATTCATACGCTCTATCCATAAAAACATCCATCTCCTGCTATTTCATCCACTCAAAAAGTTTTGAGCTGCCACAAAACTTTTGAGCGGATCAACTTTCCGCCGCGTACGATCTACATCCGCGACACATACGGGCAAACAAACGTTCTATGTCCATTGTCATCCGTTACACGTTCGCTATCCTCCGGCATCCTCTGACATCCCCTCGACTCCACATCTGCTGCAGCTGAAAGTGGAAAGAGGGAGGAAGCGAAAGGTACACAAACCCACACGAGCTTAGTAACAGACATAGAAAATGTAAAGCGGATGCAGCTCGGATATAAAGCATGAAAACGAACAAAACGTTTTTATATGGACGGTATTGGATATTTAGGATGTCTGGGAGGATGCTGAGGTATGTGGATGGACACCTAGTGGAAAACCGACATTTCCATAAAAAAGGGAAAATCACCGTGATCTCACTTTCAGTCCAGCAGCCCTGGTGTGCAGACCTCTTTAGCCTTGCCTCTGCTCTTCCACTTCATACATTGATCTCCACCATGGATCATCACACACTCCTTTGCTAGCCGCCATCATTCAACATCAGAACCAAGCCCTCTTCAGACTGTTTCACTTGTTCTACGCAAACAGAAGGAGACGTCCAAGAACTGTCTAGGTCCGATGATGGATCGGGGAGAAGAGCGGAGTTTGGATTCTATGACAAGCTGATGGTGGAGCTGAGGAATGAAGACACTCGTACATTCCAGCACTTCATGAGGATGTCACCAGCCATGTTTGACGAAGTTGTGGAGCGTCTGAGACCCAGGTTGACAAGGCAAACACCAACTTCCGTCCCACCGTGGACCCTCGACTGAAGGTGGCACTGACTCTGCGCCACCTGGCCTTTGGGACCACATACAGAAACATGCACTATGGCTGGAGGTGCCACACAACACCACTAACAAAGTGGTCAGAAAAGTGGTGCAGGCCATCATCGAGAATACATGGAGGAGCTCTTCCAGTGCCCCACCACTGAAGAAGGCTGGAGGAAGTTGCAGAGCAGTGGTATCAGAGGTGGAACTTTCCCCACACCATTGGAGCCATAGATGGGAAGGATGTGGCCTGCAAAGATCCACCCAACTCGGGTCAATTTATTTCAACTACAAGGGCTTCTTCAGCATTCATCCTCTTGCCATGGTTGATGCTGACTACAAGTTCATGTACATCGATGCTTCAGGCAACGGTCAGCTTCAGATGCCCAGATATACAACGCCAATGAGCCTCAAGATGGGGTGGAATGCAACCTCATCATGGGTTCCTTAGATCCAGACCCCCTACCAACGACCACCAAGAGTGGCCCTTACTTCATCGTGGGTGAAGATGCCTTCTCCCTCAGAAACCTACCTCATGAAGCCAACAGACGCTGTGAGGAGCATCGTGGAAGCTTGCTGCATCCTGCACAGATCTCATGTGCACCTGCTACCAGTGTTGCAGAATATGGCTTGTGGACCGTCAACAAGGCATGGGACATGGAGCCTGGTGAATGGAGCAAGCGACAAAACTTGACAGACACTGTGGATGTTACAAGGCCAACAGAGCTTCACATGAGAGAAGAGTAGCGCAACCTCCTGAAACACTGTGCAACTCCCAGCTGGAGCAGTGGAGTGGCAAGACAAGACGGTAGATGTTACTGGATACTTCCTTCAGCCTGTCTCATCACACTGATGAGATTGTGCCATGATGTTTAGGGCCTTACAATGAATAGGGCATTAATAAAGAGCTTTGTTTATGTTGAATGTGTGGATCAATGATTAAATTGTATTGATAATATAGGGCCATATGTGTGGCAGCTGGGAGGGTGGACCATACAGTCCCACATATGCTGGCACTGGAGGTTTATCTATCCCACAACTATCCTTACCCAATCCCACAGCTATCCATCCACAGCTATCCTTACCATCCCACAGCTAACATTACCATCTCACAGCTATCCATCCTACAGCTATCATTACCCATCCACAGCTATCCATCCCACAGCTACCTCCTACCAATCCCACAAAATGCAAAGGCTTAACCCTTTTTCAAAGTTTTCCCCAACACTTATTAATAAAAAAAAATGAACCAAGTGTAACTTTATTAATAACAACTGTATGACTATTAAAAAGCAAATGATGAAGCAAAGTGTTCTTTAAGCAAAGATAAGGTCAACAGGTAACAATCAGTCTCTGCACTCTTTTCAGTCACTCTGAGGCATGCCCATGGTCTCAGATGTAAAGGGCCAGGGAATGTGGAGGCGGCTTTGCGTGGAGTGCTGGTCTGAGGCACCATTGGGTGCCTGGCCCCGAGAGTACAACAGGAGATGGTGTGTTCAGGAAGCTCTCAAGAGAGCTGACTCAGTCCCATGAGGTTGAGAGGCACTTCCTCAAGGGACCTAGATGTGCGGCCCAACACTGATGGCAGATGTTCTGAGGAAGGGCTTGGTGGTGGGGTGGAGGAAGAGGAGGTGTAGTGGGCTGTTTTGTCTGTAGCTGGTGTCAGCTGAGGCGCTTTGGGTCCAAGGAACCTGGGTTGGACTGGAAGGGCTCCTCTGCTGTCGAAGTCCTGTAGTGGTAGGCTTGGTAGGCGAGGGGCTGCTGAAAATCCATGCAAGGCCGGTGACATCGGCTGGTGGAGAGCGAGACTGGAGGGGTAGCAGCAGGTTCAGCTGGGCCTGGAGGGTGGTGCAGAGAGCTGTGATCCTTTCCTTCATCGCTGTACTGGGCACTCGGGCATGTCATGAGGGTCTGGCCCACGTACGTGATGAAGGGCTTGCGGTTGGAGGATGGTATGTCAATATGGACCAGCTGAGAGGAGATCTGTGCTGGCTTTGATTGTGTCCTGATCTCAAGAGGACGGTGTGTTCTGTTCCCTCCGGGTCTGCCTCTCTGCGCTTGCTTTCTGTGGAGGTGGAGCTGGAGGTTATGGGTTGGTCTCGTGTGGCTGCCTCTTCTTGCTCCATCTGAGACAGGGATCCTTCCACGTCCTCTGGCATGGGGAGTGCAGCTGTTGGGTGGTCTCTGTCATGGGCCCTCCAAAGACACCTGCCTGGACACGGTAGCTGTCTCCTGGCTGGAAGAGGAGTGGATTCTCTGTGGGCTGTCTGAAGAGCGGTGTTGACATGGGGCTGCTCCTCAGTGGTGGATCTCACCCTCCAGGAAGCTGCACCTGGCCATGAATAGGTCTCCCGGTCAGTTAGCTTGACAGCAGCTTGCCATACCAGTTGTGCATATGCTTCCACCACCCTAGGAGGACATCTGAAGTGTAGCCCAGGCTCTCCACCTTCTGTCTCCACGCTGCCTGCTTTCTGCTTGGCTGTCGCGATAGAGCCTGTGCCCCTTCCTCCACAGGTACTCGTTCTCCTTAGCCATTCCAGCACCTCCTCTCATTGTCCTCGGAAATGGAGTACTGTTTCTCTTCCCTTCTCCTTGCCTTGCTTCTTCCTCCCTCTGCAGGGGCTCAGGGGCTTCAGCAGCAGGGCTTTGGAGGGCCTTGGGCTGGTCCACCACGCAGCAGCAGGCAGGAGAAGCAGAAGCAGCAGCAGGAGAAGCAGCAGCACCAGCAGCACCAGCAGCAGGAGAGAGCACCAGCAGCACCAGCAAGCACCAGCAACACCAGCAACACCAGGGCACCAGGAGCACCAGCAGCACCAGCAGCACACCGCAGCTTCAAATCAGTGCCAGTGGTGGGATGATGTTCTGTCCTTCTTGCCAGGGCTGGCAGGAGTAGGCACAGGCTTCCTCTTCTTCCCCATGTGTTCTCTCAAGATGCTCTGGCAGCAAGTCTTTTCCTCTGAATGCGTGACCTGCTTGCGAGCTGCATCCTTTTATATCCACGAGCTTATGCAATTCATCCTCCCCGTATGCGCAGTGAATGCTTTGCGATCCGCGACGCATCCGCTAGCACCTATAGTCCGTGATGCATCGTGGCATCCGCTACGCATCCGCTACACATCCGTTCCTTCTGCCTACGCGTCCGCTTCGCTTTCTCCCCGGAAGCCCTGTGGATGTGTCATCCGCTTCCATCGCTTTCATCCGCTAGGCTTCCTATGACATCCGCTTTACATCCCCGCTACATCCTCCCCACGTCCGTTCCTTTCCGTTGTTGTTCCGCTCTGTTTATTATGCAAATTTGGGGCACTTTTGAGAGCGGATAACAACGGATGGAAAATTTGCTCATCTGCTGTGTCCTTTTTACGTACGTTTTGCATTTGTTGGTCATTGTGACCTAGCCTTAATTTCTTAGCTGACCCAGAACTTCATGTTGTAGTTCTGCTTCATCAGTAAATGGATGCTCTTTCCAATCAGCCTCCATTTTATTTCTAGACTTTTCTCCTAGCTTGGAACTGAACCAGATGGATTTTTCTTCCTACAGAACTGAGGGAGGCATTCATGCCTATCTTCACCTCCTTCTAAACAGTGGAGATGATACTTGCTTTAAAAAATTGCCTCAAAGAATAATACAGGCAGTCCTCGACTTACAACAGTTTGTTTATTGATGATTCAAAGTTACAGCAGCACCAAGAAAAGTGACTTACGACCATTTTTCACAATTGTGACCATTGCTGCATCCCCATGGTTACATGATCAAAAACAGACTCATATTAATGACGGTTGCAGTGTCGCAGGGTCATGTTGTGACGTTCCGACAAGCAAAGTCAATGGGGAAGCCTGATTCACTTAGTAACTGGGTTATTAACTTAACAATTGCAATTATTCTTAACAATTGATTCTTAACTTGACAATAGTGGCAAGCAAGGTCATAAAATGGGGCAAAATTCATTTAACCATTGTCTTGTTTAGCAACAGAAATTTTGGATCCAATTGCAGTTATAAGTTGAGGACTATCTGTGATTTTTTTTAAAAGTAGAGAATTCCTAGAAACCTGGCACTCTGACGAATTGGCCATCAATGAACACATAGACATAAACCAAAGCTACATACTATGCAAAGAGACATCAACAAGACAAAAAGGGAACAAAAGGCAAAACATCTCTCTACCAGCAATCAACACCCAATGAGCATAGATTAACACTAAGACTAAGAACAGACCCACAATAACGAATTAAACAATACCCCAATTTAGGAACTAGCAAACAAGCTAACCAATAGTTCAACCAAAGAATCTCCAAGACTACTCCTACCCAGTATTACCAGGACAAGTCACTGTAATAAAAAAAAAGTGACAGCAATCCCCATTTTTTTACTAGCACTGATAATGTTATCTAGTTTGGTGAAGAAATGTCTGCAATAAAACAATTAAGTTCAGAGAGCATGAAGGGCATGCTCATGACATCAAATTACCAAGAATGAAAAGACAGTCCAGTGTTTGGAGAAGGGCAACTACTGCACATACGCCCAGGAGTGGGATTCAAATTTTGTAACAACCAGTTCTGTGAGCGTGGCTAGGTGGGCTTGGCCATGTGACTGGCTGGGCGTGGCTTCTTCTTTTTGGCAGCACCCCCTCCCCCATTTTTTGAGCCTTCTGGGCCTCAAGGAAACCTCATGGGGGCTGTTTTTGCTCCCAAAAGGCTTCCCTGGGGCTCAGAAAGGAAAGAAATGGAGCATGGGGGGGGCACGCAGTACCCCCCTGCACTCCATTTTGTGGCCTCCAAGGCCTCAGAGAAATGTCCTGGAGGGTGTTTTTACTCCCAGAAAACTTCTGTAAGGCTCAGGAAGGAAAAAAAATGGAGCCTGGAGGGTCACACAGCACACACACACACACTTTGTTTGGGGCCTTCTGGGCTTCAGGGGAGCCTCCTGGGAGGTGTTTTTGCTTCAAGGAAGCTTCCCTGTCTCCCCCCTCCTCCATTTTTGCCTTCCTGGGTGTCAGGGAAGCCTTCTGGGTAAAGAAGTAAGTAAGTGAAGGGAATCCTGGCACAGCTGATAATAGGAACAGCTGATCATTAGGAGAGGGGGAAAGAGGAGTGACTAGGCAGGGAAGAACCCAGTCAGCAATGTCAGGCATGTGCACAATGTTGCACATACACGATAAGGACTGACTCGGTCGGGAGGGGAGGGGCGGTCACTGCTCTGTATAGAGTGGTATACTCCAAACAATGCAATCTGATTGGCTAGAAAAACCAGTATTGGATTGGTTCATTAGGAACCAATCCA
>BHFT01000552.1:0-14346 GCA_004320025.1 Laticauda laticaudata | reverse complement strand
CTGCTGTGTCCTTTTTACTAACGTTTTGCATCCGTCGGCCAGTGTGACAGGGCCTTAAGCTTTCCTTTTTAGTGCCATACTCCATTCATTTTTTCATGACACTTAAAACCATGTTACTCCCAGAAACATATTTAGCAAAGTTACATATATTAAAGAGAGTGCTCCTTCCTCTGTAAATCAGGATAGAAATCAAAGGGATGGTTCTTCCATCTTGTGTGTGTGTATGTGAACACCATTTCTAACCCAGTTGTGAGAGATTCTGGGTGGCAACATAAAAAGTAAAATTTACAAAGTAGTTGGTAGACATAATAATATACTGTAAAAATTAGAACATCCCACAGTGCAAATAACACACAGTGCAAAGTGGTTGGATAGTTATGAACAACCAAACCTATCCATGTTTTGGAAGCCCTAAATTGTTCCTGATCAACAGCTAGGATATTGCTAAAACTATTTGAATTATCCCCAGAGCAATTTACTCTGGATGACCTCATTATAGCTGCAAGATTTTTTTTTATGTAAAGTTCCCACTAATTACATATGAAGAAACAAGTATTATGAAAGTTTTGGAGTGATGTGTATGCTATGGCATATTTCATAAAACAGAGCCTGATAATTCCTAAAATTATGCATAATTTACTGAGCAGTTACCTCCAACTCCCTGAGAATGTTCTTCCAAATGGGATTCCTGCAGCATACTGTAAGTGGGATTATCCTTGAGAAGTTTTCAAGAGTTGTAGTTGGTGCAAAATTCACTTTCAGAAAGATCTGTACTAATGGCCAATTGCTATTGGGAATTATGCCCTCCCTCCACATTTCCACATCTGGAAGGATAAATCTTCCCAGCCTTTCAACTATTTCGTTAATTTAAATCAATATTTTTTACATTTTACATTCTGTTTATATCTTTAAGCTTTGTTAGACTTATTCAGAGTGTGATCAGAATGAAGGAGGCAGAATGAATGAATGAATGAATGAATGAAATGCCCAGGATGCCAAACCAATCAATTTTAACATAAACAGAAGATATTAGCCAATTGTGTTACTTAAGAAAAATTTCTACTTCAAAATCCTTGTGAAAAGATCAGAGAAATTTGTATTTTAGAGTTTACTGCACAGCACAATATACCTTTGAATTTTTCCAAAATTATTTATATAACTTTGCCCTTGAAAGAAAATGTTCTTGATAACAAGAGTTATTTTCATTTCCTAGACATTTGTTAAATTTGGATGAAAGCACTATTCATCACAATTTTACCTTTGCTTTGCTTAATATAAAGATATCAAGAAGAAAATCAGTTAAATATTCTCTTTAAGCAAAATATTACAATCTTCCAAAATAGAATCTAGTATAGCCCCAAAACATGTAATTCACAGAATACACTACTGTTCATCTTAAACTATTTCTTATTTCAAAAATAATATCTTTCGGATTTAAGAAAGTAAGATGCAAAATACACATTTGTAAAGGGTATATACAAGAAATATACAAAATGTGTAGATAAGGAAGTGCTAGGTTGTAATTAGCATAATTATGTATAGTCCAATGGGAAAATATAATACTGACAAAAAATAGATATAGATCAATACAGGTGAAACTCAAAAAATTAGGGTTTTCACAATATTCTAATTTTCTGAGATTGTGGATTTGGGGTTTTCATGAGCTGTAAACCATAATCATCTCAATTATGACACATCACAGCTTGAACTATCTTGCTTTGCATGTAATGANTATATTAGTTTCACCTTTTAAGTTGCATTACTGAAATAAATGAACTTTTGCACGATATTCTAATCTTTCGAGTTTCACCTGTACATACAGTCTCCTTTCTCTCATTCACATATTGGTGGGCTTGCTTGTTTTCTAAACTTGCTTGTTTTCTTGCAGATGTTTCATTACCCAAACTTCTGCCTGTTTGTCCTACCTAGTGGTTGTTGCTGTTCTTACATTGTATTTTTTTAGGAGAGGAGATTGTGCCATGTATGTTGGGTGGTCCTACAATGAACAGGGCATTTAATAAAGAGTTCTGTTTATTTTCAAATGTGTGGATCAATGCTGACATTGTTATTGATAATAAAGGGCCATAGGTGTGGCACCTTGGAGGGTGGACCATAGAGTCCCACTATGCTTGCACTGGAGGTTTATCTATCTCACAGCTATTACCCATCCCAAAGGTATCCTGCGCCCATCCCACAGCTATTACCCACCCAAAGGTATCCCGCCCATCCACCTGCTATCCTTACCCATCCCACAAGCATGCAAAGGCTTTAAACTATTTCTAAAAGTTTCCACCAAGACTTTATTTAATAAAATAAATGAAGCAAGTGTGTGAAGCAAGATAATCTTATAATAACAACCTGTAAAAGAAAAAATGACCCAAGTCAAGTGCCCAAAGCAAACATAAAGTCAATAGGTAGCCACCCAGTCTCTGGCACTCTTCTTTGGTCACTCGGAAGGGTGTCCCAGTCTCAGGGGTGAAGGGTCCAGGTGCTTGGAGGTGGCTGCTGCTGGAGTGCTGGTCTGAACGCCACTGGGGTGCCTGGCCACCGAGAGGACAACAGGTGACCGTAACTGTGTTGAGGAAGCTCTCAGACAACTGGCTCAGCCCGTGATGTTGAGAGCGCCTTCCTCCATACATGGGTGTCAGCCCCAATACCAAGACAGAATGTACTGAGGCCGGCTTGGCTGTGGGGTGGAGGAAGGCAAGCCGTTAGTGGGCTGTCTGGTCTGCAGCTGTGAGGATGCGCGGTGGCATCTCGTGGTATGTGTGGGTGCATCAGGGCGCATGGGGTGGCAATCCAGTGCGATGGGTGCATCGTGGCATTTTGGTGGCACCGGGGATTCCTATTGTAGCATGTGCCTGGACTGGGAAAGGGCTGCCTGTTCTGCTGGGACCTCCTGGTAGCCGTTAGCCTTGGTAGGAGAGGGCCTGTGGAAAGCCTTGAAGCAGTGACATCACCTGGGATGGAGGACAGACCTGGACTGGTGGGAGCAGGTTCATCTTGGTCTGGAGGTTGTGAAGAAGATCGGTGATCCTGTCCTTCACCACCCTGGTACGGCGGTTCCGCCATGTCATGAGGGTCTGGTTGACATAGTGTGAGGAGGGCTTTCAGTTGGAGGATGGAGGCGTCGGCTGTGCACCAGCTGAGAGAGGAGATCTACGGCTGTCCTGATGGTGTTCTCTTATCTCCAGCAGGACAGTGTGGCTCTGTCCCTCCAGTTTGCCTCTCTGCCTTTCGTGGGAGGGATGGCGGGTGGATGCGGGTAGGTCTGTGGTGGAAGTGCCCTTCCTGCTCCACTGCTCAGGGGTCCTCCATGCGCTCTGCCAGGGTAGTACAGCTGTCGGGAGGGGCTCCGTCTGTGGCATGCTCCACAGAACATGCCTGGAAACAGGAGCTGACTCTCTGCCAGGAAGAGGACTGGCTCTCAGCAGGCTGCCGAGAGAGAGCAGGTTGTGAGAGGGGCTGCTCCCGGTGGCGATCTCACCCCTCCAAGAAGCTGCACTTGATCATCACAGTAGGTCTCTTCGGTTCATCAGGCTTGGACCGAGGCCTGGCCAGATTTCTTGAGGTGCAGCTTCCCATACCAGGTCTGCTTGCTTCCACCAGCCGAGGAGGACCTCCGAAGTGTAGCCCAGGCTCTCCGCCTTCTCTCTCCAAGCAGCCTGCTTCCCTTTTGGTGTCCCTGTAGAGCCAGTGTCCCTTCCGCCACAGATACTCATTCTCTCTCAGCCACTCCAGCACCTCCTCATGTTCCTCTTCTATGTGTATTGCCTCCTCTCCTTTCTCGCTTGCCTCTTCCTCCTTTGGCAGGACCATATGGCCCTCATCAGAGGGGTCTTCGAGTTGTAGGGCTGCTCCCCACGACCACCACCACCAGCAGCCCAGCCAGGAACAACTCAGTAGCAGCAAACAAGCAGGACCACCACCAGCAGCAAGCAGCACGAGCAGGACCAGGCAGCACCAGCAGGACCAGGAGCACCAAGCAGGACCAGCAGGACCAGGAGCAGGTGCCAGCAGAGTACAGCAGCCAGCAGAAAGCACCGGCACCAGGAGCAGCGCCAGCGGAGGTAAAGCACCAGCAGAAGCACCAGAACCAGGAGCAATGCCAGCAGAGTAAGCACCAGCAGAAGGCCCCAGCCAACAGGAGCAGTGCCCGAAACAGAAAGTAAGCACCAGCAGAAGCGTACCGCGCAGGACAGTAGCATCACAGAAGTAAGCACAGCAGAACACACCTCAGAAGCAGCAGCAGCCAGCAGCAGAAGCACCACCTCCAGAAGCAGCATCAGCAGAAGCCCCAGCCCCCAGAAGAGCGAGCCCGGGCTGCAGAAGTCCAGCAGAAGCAGAGTGAGGGCCAGGGGTGGGAGGGTGGCCCTGTCCCTCTTGCCAGGGCTGGCAGCAGATGGCTGTGTCTTTCTCTTCTTCCCCATGGTTGTTGAGTTGTTGGTGCTGGCTGGCTGGCTGGCTGGCTGGCTGGCCTGGCAAGCTGTGTCTGGAAGCAGGTCTTTCCTCTTGAATGGTGACCTGCTTGGGCAGCTGCTTCCCTTTCATATCGCGGGCTGACGCAATGCATCCTCCCTCCGCATGGTGCAGTGAAGGCTAGGCAGTCTGCTAGGCATCCGCTAGGCTTCCATGAGGCATCGCTAGGCTTCCCCTCTGCATCCGCTTCATCGCTTGGCATCCGCTGTGATCCTCTTCATCCGCTCGGCATCCGCTCTGCATTCCGCTCTTTCCGTCTCCACGTCCGCTTTGCTGCACTCCCCCGGAAGCCTTGCGGGATGTGCCATCCGCTCTCATCCGCTTCCATCCATTAGGCTTCCATGGAGCATCTGCTTTCCATCCGCCCTATGTCCTCCCCCGTCCGTTCCTTTCCGTTTGTCCGCTCTTTATGCAAATTTTGCCCCTTTTGAGAGCGGATAACAAATGCGATGGCAACTTATTTTTTCTCATCCGCTGTGTCCTTTTTACAAACGTTTTGCATCCGTCGGCCAGTGTGACAGGGCCTTTAAGGATTATTTTTTATTATCATTTTTATCTGCCTCTCATGGTTAGTGCCATAATAATGTATATGGCTTATTCTTCTTCTGATTTTCTATTTTCTTGTTCTACATCACTCAGAGACAATTTAGAAAAGTAACATACAGTTTTTAATAATAAACTTTTTTTTTTACTGGAGGAGACAGAGGAACAAGGTGTCATATGATTTGATTATTTCTTCACTGAAAGTCTTCAGGTAAAAGTGGAATTGTGTTCTGTCAGAGAAGCTCTTGTGGTTCTTGTACACTGATCAAGGGAGTAGACCCTAAGGTTTCTTCTAGCTTTATGATTCTACTATTTTCTGAGTTAAAGTAGAGAAAGTACAGAAGGCAGGGATTTAACTTTTCACCAATTCTTTTCTCTGTGAAATACAGTGCACATAAGGTATAAGCCAAACTTGAGTAGTCAGAAAGGCTGCCTGTTAGGGGAAGGGTGGGTACTTCTCTGGTCATATTTTCAAACAAAACAGAAAGAAGGCTGGTGAAATGCTTGTTGGAGCCAAACAAAGTGTGTGTTACCACTATTTGACCCTTACTTTGTGTTGTAAGCAGCATAGTGTCATCACAGATTGTTGATTCACCTGCCTCTGTGGTTCTGTTCTAGATGTCATATTTGCTCATTTTGCGGAGAGAACAACAATATTTATATTCAAACTCCTTCAATGTGAGTGAAAACAGACAAAAAAGACATTCACATTTTCCACAGTTACTATTGCGATAGCTTTAATAATACATCCAGATGCAAAAAAGAAGACTGTACTTATGGCAGATCTTACTTTGGCATGAGACAAATTCTGAAAACAAACCAACCAAAAAAAAAGATACTAGAGTTTGAACAGAATGATTGAAACATTTGCATTATCCTTGGGTATGGACATGTATGTATGTGTTTGAATACACCCTTATGCACATTCAAGTCTTGGTGTGAGTTACTTTTCTCTAACCAGTTGCACTGTTTCTATTGCCCAACAGTTCCAATAGCATTACCTTCACCTATGGTGACCAACTGTGCTGCTGCAGTTTCTTTTGTTTAAGTTCTTGCTCTGTGCATGGAGGGTAGATCACTAGCTATGAATCCATATACAACAAAATAAACCTCAAGAAGATGAAACACATAGAGTTGGCAGAAAGCGAAGTCATGGCTCTCCCTGTAATCTATAGCAGGCTACCAACTGCAGTTTGTGACTTCCTGTGCCTCTACACTAAATCAAAGACTCAGGATTTCATGCCTCATTGAAAATTATTGAAATTAATCAAAATTGTCACAGTAAACAGAGATCTGAGAAGTTTCATAGTCTCTACCAGCATCTTTCCACTTAAACGTTCATTATACCAAATTGAACTTCTGTTACAGATTGTTTCATCAGCTAAATGGCACAAAAGGAAATACAGAAAACTTTCTGCATGGCTACAGTTAATCAGAGTAAGCAGACTGCAACACATTACAGTGCAGCATAAAGGCAGGTAAGAAAAACTATCAAGAGCAAAATTACCATCTGCTGCCAAAGAGCAGCTAAATCAATGTAGAGAATCTCACACAACAGTGTATAGGTAGGAAGCTCCTTAAATATCAAGACAGCAAATCAGAGAAAGATTTGAGTTGTGTGGGTGGCAAGAGATGAAGCACATTATTTCCTCCTTTTAGTTTCATTATATAGCAGGACTCATCAAGCTTCCTAAATACTAGGAAACACTAAAAAAACAGTAAATACTTCCTATTAAGTGCTTTCTAATTAGCCATGATCTAGATGCTATATCTGATTCACCTAGTTATCATACTGGTTTCAAGAAGTCCACCTCAAAATTATCTTACTAATTTATGTTGATAGCAATAGCACTTATTTCCCACTTCACAGTGCTTTACAGCCCTCTCTAAGTGGTTTACAGAGTCAGCATACTGCCCCCACCAGTCTGGGTCCTCATTTTACTGACCTTGGAAAAATGAAAGTCCGAGTCAACTTTGAGATGATGAGAATTGAACTGCTGATAGCTGGCAGTCAGCAGAATTAGCCTGCAATATTGCATTCTAACTACTGCAACCCCACAACACTTGATGTTGTTTCACTGAATCACAATACTTCTTCAGGGTTTTAACTACAGTATGAAATGTGAAAGGTGAACTCCTTGAGTTTTGTTCAGTTCAACCATAACAATACAGTCCATCCAGTTGCTGCTCCTGAATTTTAACAATGTTACAAAATAGGACGGGGCAAGGACCAACTTTTTAACTCTCTCTCTCTCTCTCTCTCTCACACACACACACCCCTGTCTGTCTGATAACAATAGGCAAATAATTATAGAGATATTCCTTACTTGAATGAGATGAAATGTGCAGAAAAATTAGACTGAAAAGCATTCCAAGCAGTTAAAAAGGTTATAATACTTCTTACAACTTCATAGTTTGGATAATCAGAAATAGTAAGATGAACAAATGTTTAAACTCTCAATTTTTTTTCTATCACCACTACCTGGGTTTTTTCTGATAAAAAAGATAATACCCTTTGTCAGTTTCTCAAATATACGCTGGAAGAAAAAGTGAGGACAGAGTAAATTAGAGATCCTTATTCAATCTTAAGTAAAATTAAAATCACTCCAAGTATCCCATTCTACTCTGTATTTGTGGATTATCTCAAGGAAGCCATAAAATATTTTACATCACACAACCAATGATAAAATGTTTTATATCGCACAACCTTCTTCCCAAAAGTCTCAATTTCAGTATCATGCATGAGTTTATTTACTAAACTTACATTCTGTTTTCCCACTAGTCAATAATAAGGTTCATTTATAAGACAAGCTAAATATATTGCCTGTTTCAGATCCAGTGTGCAGCTTACTTATGGATTTCCATTGATTAAATAAGATATGAATACTTACATGAACAAGTTCAAAGTTATTCAGATCAAGAGTTTCTAAAAGCCTTACTGTAATTGTTTGTGATATGTTATTGCAGGCTCAGTATATTTTGGGGGGAGATGAACTTTTACCATTTTCTCCATGTTTACTTGTGGCACTAAGTTTCCTAATTAAATAAATTAATCCATTGTAAAATCTAAAATATTGTCTGGATTACAACATAACAATTTTGCTATAAAACATTTCAATAAATTCATGTTTTAATGTGAGACCTTCAGTGCTATTTTATTAAAAAATGGACATGAGAACACAATTGATAAAATGTTATTTGTAAAAGTGATGTTGATTTATATTATCATCATGAGGATATTAATTCACAGTAAAAATGCATTAATGTTGAAGATAATACCTCAGCTAAAACGTACAGATACTTAGAATATTATGAGGATTAAAAGATTGGCCCCATGAACTACTTTGTGACCTACAGGTGCCTTTGCTGTTCTGAGAGATAAATTCATGTTGAAGAGCAGTAGATAATAAGCACATTTGAATCAATAACTTCATGTTCCATTGTAGAACTCTTAGCTTTAAGGATGCAGAACATTCTTACATCCATGCATTTATTTTAGCTGTGAGATTAATTATGAACTAGTCTTCTGCACTCAAATATACTTTGCTCCTTTTGTTTTAACTCCTTTTTCCACTCTGGCACTACCACTGAGTTCCAAACAAGTTTAATTCATGGGCACATGTACAAAAGACACTTATTCTGAGCACTGGATATTTTTTTAATATATTTTCATAATTCAAATCTTTTTCTTGATGCAAACTTACTTAAAAATGCAAATCATACCTCAAAATGTTTTTTAAAATGCATGAATTGTCTTGGATTGAAATACGTAACAATGTCTTTTGAATTGTGAGTCTTTTATTAAATTAAGTAGAGTTCATAATTTGGAAACTTCATGGACACATCCATTCACTTTTCATAAAATGTGGAAACAATTTACAATCATCTTCTTTTTCCACTTTAGCAAAAAAACCTGAAGGTTTGTGTGTGTGTGTGTGTGTGTGTGTCCTCAGATATAAACAATGTCTAAATCTGGTTTGCTTTTTTACAGAACAATTAGAGTCCTTTCCCAAAATTGGAGGTCCTGGGAGTCCTGATGGACAACCACTTATCTATGAGCCAGCAGTATGTTGCTTCTGCCAAAAAAGCCAGTGCAGTCATAGGCTGAATCAACAAAAAGATAGCATGAAGATCATATTAGGTATTATTTCCATTTTGTAATGTCTTGGTGAAACCACAGTTGGAATACTGCACCCAGTTTTAGTACAAAATGTTTATTTATTTATTTATTTTTAGGTGCAAAAATATGTTGAGATTTTAGAAAGAGTACTGGAGGTTAAAACATATGAAGAATAGTTTCAGGAATTGGGAGAGGCTAATCGAGTGAGCGGAAGGATTGGGGGTGACATTATAGCTGTCTTTTAATATATGAGGGGCTACCACAAAGAAAAAAGGGTCAACCTATTTTCCAAAGCATCAAAAGGCAAGGCAAAAACCAGTGGGTGGAAACTAATGAAAGAGAGATCCAACCTATAACTTAAGGAAAAATTTCTTGTCAGTGAGAACAATAAACCAGTGGAATGAAGAAGCTTCTTGGATGAAAAATGAAACAACTTCAAGGAAAAACAAAGTCCAGTTGCCTTTTGGAAAAAGCACCTTTGGGACAACCATGACCTGGATGACTAAGAATCTCCATAGACACTTTGAAAATAATGTTTCTTTATCCAAAATACATCACCCTCATAATTCTCAGAATTAAGGCCACTTATTCACACCATTTCCATCTTATTTCTGTTTAGTATTAGTTTATCTCAAAGTAAGTTATTGGGGGATTTTGGAAGAAACAGGGAGGTATTCTACTATATCACATAGCAGCTTCTCTCTGGGTGCCCTCATTTCTATGCCTCTGCATAAACAATCACTTTTGTGGAAGAATCTTAATGGAAGAATATCAATAGGATGACACTGAAGGGCTACTATATGATAAATAATTATACCAAAAAATGTCCAATCACTTTACTAATCCTTTAGAGAATGCATGTGCATGGTTTTGCACAAATAATTCTAACTATATCATGTCTAAACTCACAGGCTATTCAAAGTAGGTATAAAAGATTTTAGTCTGCTAGTTGTTGCCAATTATATAGGATCATGCTCATGTCCATTTGAAGGTTCACTGAGCCAGTACTGTCTGAAAATGAAAATGCCAGCATGATATCAAAAATGGGTATGGAAAAGAAGTAGAAACAATATTATTGGTGGCCTTTAATATCATGGCAAAGTGATTGTGTGAAAGGGGTTAAAGATTTTAAAGGATTTTTTTTTTCAGATAGTTAAAGAATTATGATAAGAGACCATTAGCTTTGCCCATTTGATGCCTTTAAATCAAATTAGAAGATTAACACACCACTAATTTATTAGCAAACTAACATGTTGTCACACATTTTATACAATACCCATCACAATTTCAAAGAGGTGTGAGTAGACAGCATGGGAAAAAACTTCTGACAGACCATTTAGGAAGTCACTGAATTAGATGAACAGATTATCTAACTCAGCTTCATGTGAAATTTATCTGACAGAAACACAACAACACATGTCATTGCTGTCTTGTTTTACCTAATATTTATAAGGAAACAAAACAAAACAAATTTCATTCCTGCAGCAGAAGAGTTCATCAAGCCAGAAGACTATGAAAGATGGCTTTGTTCTCTTTTCATTTCATTCATTTTGAGTGGGCTTCATCACCAGAGAGTGAATTTTGCTGTAATAATTGTGTAAAGAATAGCCTCCATAATAATTTACAGAGGATTAAAATGGTTTCCCAGCTCAATGTCCCCTTTATAATTAAAACCAAATCATCAACTCAGTTGGACATCACTGCTCATGAGTGAAGGGACATTCCAGAACACAGAGGGATATTGCCAAACTAATTGTTTTTTACACTGATAATATTATTAAAGATCCCCTTTGTATTGTCAGGTAACATTACAGTCACCTGAGTTCCATATATCTAAATAGTTAATGAAAAAATAATACTGGAGTTTTTAAAGAATATAAAGGGACATAGCTTTATATTTATTGTGTGTAAGTTTGGAGGCTGTATAAATCTATTTAATAAACAAACATATCATGTCCATAATAATGTCCTTGCTTGTTCTAAATTCAGATGTTTTAAGAAATGCATTTTTTTTAATATTAGCATTTTTTGATAGTGTGGATGAAGTATTGCTCCATTGCTTCTCACTGCTGAATTGATTCACTGAATAGAAGCCTTTCTCATGCTTATTTGACTATTTTGCTAGGGTACTGAAAGTGTAATTTCAGCTTTGCTTTAGAAGCTAGATATTTTGTTACGGGGTGTGTGTGTGGCTAATTTCCAGTTATTTCAAAATACTTTATAATTATCCTGTACCATAAAAGATTGGCTAATGATTATTGCCATCAAATTGCTGTGCATTCATACATAGACATAGGATCTGTCCATTTGAGGATCTGTTCCCAAAATTTCTCCCCAATATGTCAGCGGTACCCAACCTTTCTGACACCAGGGATCAGTTTCATGGAAGACAAATTTTACATGGATTGGGGGTGGGGGTGGGAATGGTTTCACATACAACCTAGATTCTGTGCAGGTGCATATGAAACTTCACTAGCTCACCTGCCATTTACACAGTCCAATTTCTAACAGGCCATGGGCCAGTACGGTCCATGTCTGAGGAACTGGGAATCTCTACTTTAAGTCTTCCAACAATGTACTCTATTTAATATAATTGACTCCATCTATCTTGTGGCTGGCCATCCTCTTCTCTTTTCTCCCACTTTCACCAGTATTATTGTCTTCTCTAGAGAGCTAGGTCTTTGCATATCTTGTCCCAGTTATGATCATTTGAGCTTGGTCATTTGTACCTTGAGTGAGAACTCTGTTGATTTATTCAACAATCTTTTTTTTTCCTTAGATGAAAATTGTATCATGGGAATTAAGTGGTTTGCTTTTTCCTCTTTAGCTTTACATGGAACTTGCAAATGAACTATTCTGTGATCTGTTACACAGTCTGCCTGAGCCAAATCTGTTCGGATATAACTTAGCATTTTGACTGCCTTCTATCAATGTAATTCCTCTGATTTTTGGTGATTTCTGGTACTCCGTCTGGTGATGTCCATATAGGTGTTCTTTTCATTTTTGAAAACTGTGTTAGCAATAAAGAAACCATTGGACTAGCATAAATATAAGTTGTTTTCTTGCTTCATTTTAATTTCTTATATCATACAGTCCAAGTACATTTTCCTCCTTAGTATTTCCAGGCAGAATAATTGCTTCCATGTTTTTTAGATTTTATATTGAACTTGATAATGAAACTTATCAATCTCCTCTTCTTCTGCATTAGTAGTAGGAATAGAAACTTGGATTAAGAAACTTGGATAATCATAATAAGGGCAATTTAATTGTTATTAATCAGTTATTGGTTGCATTGTAACCAACATTTGTTCATTCTGGATTTTTAATGTCTTGAATAGTAAGGAGTATAATTTTCTGACTGAAATTGTCGAATTCTATTCCATCTCAACTCACATATATTCAACTCACATATACCTGTCAAAGTACAGGTAATTAACTTCATTTTTGTCTGTATAGAACTTTCCATATTTTTGTGCTTCTTACTTCCATGTTCCCATGGTTACTGTGGAGTCATTTAATAATTTAAAACACATTCATGTATATTCAATATTAGTTTAGCATGCCTCATAACATAGACACTTTCATACTTTGTATTAGTTTGTTTACTATTTCTTTAAGTTATTATAGTTTGGTTGCAACCATAAGCCAAATTTATGAAATTGATTTTATGAAATTGTGCAGTATTTTTATGTGGGAGGATGATAAAATGCACACAGGGTGAATTTTTAATTTAACATGCTAAACTAGTTATCAAAAATTACCTTAAAAACTTGATGCACCAGAACAAAGATATGAAGGATAGAAGCTGCTCTTTTTAGATGTATATAAATACTATGTTTCCCTAAAAATAGGACCTATCCTGATAAGGGCCTAAAATAAGCCCTACCCCCAAATAAGCCTCAGTGAAGAGAGTGGGTGTGGCCAGCATAGGAGGCAGTCCAATCACATGTCCCATCACAAACATAGACATCAATCCCTGAACTAGCACATAACATGGCAGCTCCTTCCTTTCCCCTGATCACTTCATAGAGGCATGGCCCCTTCCTGCCCCACCAGCATGACTCCAGAAGCCAAATTTGTGCATGGGAGGGGGAACATGGTATAACTCAGTGGCTGTTTGATTGTGGCCACATGAATTGGCTGAGCCAGTGAGGACTAGGACTGCCTCTTATTCTGCCTTTCTGGATGCCTGGAGGTGTTTCTGGCACATTCTCACCATCTCTGCCCCTGCCCATGGCACTAGAAAACCTCTCATCTGAGGGCCCTGTGGCTCTGGAGAAGGCAGTGACCACAGTTTGTGCTCCACCAGGCTGGCTTCTGGCTGGCTGCTGTGCCTGGTGCATCTACTGCTACTGGTCTCATGCAGGCTCTTCATTCTCCTCTCAACCGCCTTGTGGCTTTAGTGGGCAGGCACTCCATGGCTCACTTGCAGTGGGGCAGAGAAGGGAGGGGGAGATCACCCAGATCTGTACCCCTGCACTAGAAAGATAAGCAAGATTTGCAAATCAATGGTACTGGTATGCCATGACATGCAATCCATGCAAAGCAACCTGCCCTGACCTTCTTGGCTCCAGAGACGATCCCAGATAAGGGGCACATGGGATCCCTGGGACAGAGGCCTTTGGTGTAATGCTCTGCCGCAGCTTCAGAGCAAACTTCTGCCTTCCTTGCACAAGATTATAAGCTGGAGACTTACACAGCCTCCACCGACCAACCTCCATCCCATACCTGCCACTGCTGGCCTCGCACTGCTCTCAGGTGGGGTGCTCCTTCCTGGAATAGAATTGTCTATTCACTCAAGAATGGAGGAAGAAAAGTCCTAGAATTTGCATCTCTCTCTCTCTCTCTCTCTCTCTCACACACACACACACACACACATACACACACAGAGATGCAAATATTTATTTATTTCTGAGTTGTGAATAGGCAAATGTTTTGCCTATTTATATCTTCTGTCTTGTCTGAAATAAAGCCTTTTATCTAACCATATCATTTTTGAGAACCTTTGCTATATAAATTTCCTTTATACAAATTTAAGTGTCTGGAGAGTTAAGATTTATTGCCATGTCTGGTATGAAATATGAGAATATATAGGCTTCATATCATGGACTACATGATTTTAGCTTTAGGAGAAACTTTCTGACAGTGAGAACAATCAACCAATGGAACAGCTTGCCCTCGGAAGTTGTGGGAGCGCCATCACT